>JAAEAF010014347.1:0-87235 GCA_011037195.1 Triatoma infestans
ATATTAAATTAATAAAAAATTAAATAACATTTACCACGTTAAGGGTAAAGTTTGTGTGGGCCTCTGGTAGGCTCTGTTTAATAAAAAAAAAAACAGGAAATGAAATAAATAATAAAAGAAAATTAAAAGGTGAGAGGGGGGCGCCTTTCGTAGGCTTTCCAGTCCCTTTGGTAGGCTTTCCAGTCCCTTTGGTAGGCTCTGTTTAATAAAAAACGGTATAATAAAATGAATAATAAATGAACTAAAGTAAAATTTAAAAGCAAATAATAGAGAATATTAAATTACAGAAAATAGTAAGTGGACTGTATAGAAAGATTAAAGAGTGAGCCAATGGGCTCATATAACATGAACAAATGAATATTAAATAAATGCAAAATGAGTAGCAAAAAATAGTTATCCAATTCAACAAGCCAAAAGGAGTGGCGCTTACCTTCAAACGCAGACACCTTAAAAATTAGTGTGGTCCGACTGAAGTCCTTCAGCCCATATGGGGAATTGAAGGAAATAGGAGACAGGAAAGGGAACAAAAAATAACCATATGCCTGTAATTCCAGCGTCGTTGTCCACACAGTACGGCTGATAAAAATAGATGAAGTATTTAAACGGGCTCCAGGAAAGCTGTAAGGCCGGAGAAGCAACGGAAGTAGACCACGTGCTTGGCCGTTCAACCTTAACAGGCTGGGAGAATCCGGAGACACTCACCCGACAAGAAATCGACTTCTCACTACTAACTCCGAGGAAAACCAGATGGGAACGCATGGGCTTTCACCGGAAGGAAAAGCGGAAGTCTAATTTGCATAGGCAAATATTCGCATGTATACGATGTTACTTGTCTGGGTGTTACTTTGTGACTCACTTAGTGGGGGCAATTTTTAAAGGGACTACCCCCTCTCTCCAATTAGGACACAGCCTATGGATTAGATTTATATTTAGTTATTAAATTTGTTACGGCGGCAATTTTAAATTTAGATAAATACCGAACACACCCCCCGTTGAACTTGTTCAACCTTTAATTAAATAAAGTGATAAATATATTTAGTAATCCGGCCCCTACGAAATGCAGATTTTATAAATGGTGACTGGACTAAGGTAAATGTAATAAGTGGGGTTAGTTGGCAGTAGGCAAACAATAAAGTTTGCTTGCCGCACGCAGAAAAGTACCCGATAGGGTACGAACTTCAGCCTTACGAACAACGTCGTCCGGAGCTGAATAAACCTTAATAATTTGGCCAAGAGGCCATTGGCGAGGAGGACAATTCGGTTCTTCGACCACTACCACGTCGTCTACCTTTAAATTAGAGCCAGGGTGAAACCATTTGGCACGAGATTGAAGGGTAGCAAGGTACTCCATTCGCCATTGCTTCCAAAAGCGTTGAGTTAAGGATTGGATCAACTTATAGTGTTGCAGTGAGCCATCTTTAAGTTCAGCGCAGTCCTGTTCTGGAGGCGCAGTAATGGCACGCTCAATAATAAAATGTCCCGGAGTGAGAGATTGAAGTTCACCCGGTGAAGAGGGCATCGCCGCCAAAGGGCAGGGAGCTACCGGTTTTAATTCCAATAACTGGTCATCCACAATGGCAGGAGGTGGCATGGAAGGCCAAAATTCCTCACACTTGTACAACCGGGGAGGTCCTGTCCACCACATCGGAGATGAAATTAACTCATTAGGGTAACAACCTCTCGACGCAAGGTCAGGTGGATTGACATCGCCGGGGATATGTGACCACTTAGCACCTTCTGTAAGTTCAGAAATCTGGGCCACCCGGTTAGCTACAAAAGTTTTAAATAAATAGGAGGGAGTTTTAATCCACTCCAGGACAATAGCAGATTCCGTCCATAAAAATAGTTTGTCAATGGACATATGACGGCTTAACAGCTCCCGGAAATGGTGCGCAAGTTTTGCCAAAAGATGTGCGCCTCAAAGTTCAAGGCGCGGCACAGTCATCGTCTTTAGAGGGGCTACCTTAGTTTTGGCAGTCAAAAGCGTGCAACAGACGCCTTGTTGAGAAGCTGACCGAATATATAAGACGGCAGCATATCCAAGTTGGGAGGCGTCAGCAAACCCGTGTAACTGTATGGGTGGCGACGCAGAACCCAAAGGACGAGCAATTTTTATTTCTGCCAAACTAGTTGATAACATGGTCACCAAGCCTTTCCAGGGTTGAGACAGGTCATCAGATAATGGAGTATCCCAGTCTAAATGATTGCGCCAAAGCGTTTGCAGAAAGCACTTCGCTTTGAATATTACTGGAGCAATCCAGCCACAGGGGTCATATAACTTGGCAGTTTGAGCCATGACTGAACGTTTAGTCAGCGGGGCATCCTCAGCAAAGACCATCTCTGCGGTAGGGAATTCAAAACATCAGGGTTCGGCTTCCAGACCAGACCTAAAACAGACTGAGGTTCAATAAGATGAGTGGCAACTTCATTAAAACAAGTAGCCTTCCACAATTGGGGGTAATTGCTGGCCCATTTGTCCAGCACAAATCCTCCTTTAGCAACAGGGCAAAAATTTCATTCTGCAATTCCTGGGCCTCTTCAAGTGTATGGACACCTGCAGCCAAGTCATCAACGAAAAAATTCTCAAGCACTAACTTAGAACCTCGAGGGAAAGCCTCGGCCTCATCACAAGCTAATTGTTGTAAACTACGGATGGCCAAATAAGGGGCACAACTAATCCGTAGGTTACTGTTTTCAAAGCATAAGTCTGGATAGGTTCAAGTACATTGGAACGCCATAAAATACATTGGTAAGCACAATCGGCTTCCCTGACTAAAATTTGCCTAAACATTTGCTTTATATCGGCAACAAATACAAAGCTGTAAATTCTAAACAAAGTAAGAATATTACTAATTAACGCCTGTAGCTTGGGTCCTGTCATAAGAACATCATTCAGAGAGTAGCCACTAGAAGTTTTGCAGCTGGCGTCAAAAACTACTCTGATTTTGGACCTATCGCCATGGCTTTTAAATATTCTATGATGAGGAATATAATATTTGGGAAAAGTGGCAGTCGTTACTGGGGCCATATGGCCTTGGATTAAATAATCACGCATAAATTCCATGTAACGGGCCTTAAACTCTGGATGTTTAACAAATTTGCGCTCCAAAGCTTGAAAACGCGAGAGCGCTTGTGAATACGAATCTCCCAAGGAAGACAATTGCTCCTCTCGTAAAGGGAGACTAACTTCATATCGTCCAGAGGGCAGACGTTTAGTTGTCCGCAAGAAAAATTCCTCACAGCGCTGGTCTTCAGGTGATAAATCAGCCGGAGCGGGAGGGGGTTTTTCCACTTCCCAGAAACGGCGCAGGGTCCTGGAAAGATCGTCTTCCGCAGCAGAAGACACCAAAGCCTGAGGAGGAACATACTGATTAAAGTTGCACGCATTGCCATTTAAAGCAATTGGTGCTGCACCCATTAGCACATAACCAAAGCGCGTAAAGACGGCTTGAGGAAGGCCATCACCCAGGTGACGAACTGGGGCCACAAAAGAGGAAGCAGTCAAGTCCGCACCTAACAACGCATCTACTTTGGACGGGACTCCAAAGGTGGGATCAGCGAGTACCAAGCCTTCTGTAGCTCTGGTAACTTGATTAGCGATGCCAACGCAGGGAGTCACACAACCAATTTGGGGCAATACATGAAAGCAATGTGACTGGGAAATCAATTCACCACTCAAGGTACCCACTGCAAGGTGGCACGACGTAGACGAAGGGATGGAAGTAGTACCTACACCACTCACTACGAAGGGGTCGTGAACTAAGTTAACCTTAAGCTTATTTGCACAGCTTTCAGAAATAAAAGAAACTTGAGAAGCACTATCCAAAATGGTTCTAACCACCACATAATTATTTGGACTCACCTGAAGTCTGACTAAACTCGTAGCCAACAATATACTACTAGGCATGGAAGAATTAGTAGAGACGCAGGTAGTGGCCGAAGAAGGGACCGCAGTTGGTAATCCTTCCTCATTATTAAGAGGAGCAGAAGGCATAGAAAGTGCATTGGCGCTCACAGATTTGCTCTCAAAATGGAGTAGCGAATGGTGGCGCCTAGATTTACATTTTGCGCAGGCCTGTAAGTCAGCACAAGCGCCTTGGTGTTTCTTATTCAAACACACAGCACATAATGTGTGCCATTTAATTAATGTGTAACGCTCAGAGGGTGTCAACCTAAGAAGAGTTGAACTCTGCATAATGGGGTGCAAACCTCCACACAGCGAACACTTCAAGTGACAAGCTTGAGCTGTTAAAGAAGCAGAATTATATTTGGATTTAGAGAAATCAGAAAGCTTACGATTCTTAGAAGCTTTGGACCTCCTTTTAGGACTATTAGCTCTTTCCAATACTGGAACATCCTCAGAATTGGCTTCTTCCTTTCGCTCAGCAACGTCAGTTAGAAAAGAAATAATTTCTGCAATCTGCGGTATTTTATCTTTATCTTTTAGAGTACCCTCGAATTTCTCCCTCAAAGGGGCGTGGAGTTGTGACAAAAGATAGTAAGTGTATATAACACGATAAGGTTCATCTACCTGAAGTGAGGTAAGAGAACTAAAATTCAATTCGTACGCGTCAATTAATTGCCGAATAGAATCCGAGGAATTTCTCACCGCCTTAGGGAGGTTCCACAAATTACGACAATATATTTTAACAATCACTCTCTTTTTATGATACCGCTCAGTTAAAACCTTAAGGGCAGTTTCATAACTTTCATCATTAAGGGGCAACTTAGAAATTTTATCATAAGCCTGACCCGCTAGATGATTAATCAAATATAACAATTTTTGTTTAGGGGATAACATAACGTTGTCATGAACAAGTGTCATGAATTTGTTATAAAATTCATCCCAATCGGAAGTACCGTTAAATTTTGGTAAGGTTAAACGAGGCAATTCAGACAAGTTAATGATGTTTGATTCAAAGGATTAGGTGCTAAACTCAACCTAGGGTCTAGGTGAGTTGAGCTGGCAAGAGGATGTGAAGTAGCAGCAGAAAGAACCCCATTAGCATGAAGTTCGCCTTTAGCTACCAATTCCTTTAATGCTTGCACGCCTGCCGTCAGTACTTCATCATTCAAACCTTCCGGTAACACTTCCAGATTAAGGTAGGGTTCCAGCTTTTCATTGGCTGAATTATATTCAGCACGAAGCTGTGCAAGTAACCACGTAACATCCAACTGCAGTGAAGGGCGATCAGGACTTAATGCCTGTCGACGCGTCACGATTGACTCTAAGGCCGCCGTAGATACAGAAATCTGACGGGTAAATAAAACCGCAGTTAATTTTTGAGGTGCCATAATGGGGTGGTTCGTAATAATAAGTCAAAACACCCAGATTACGAGCAACAACAAAGCAGCAGAAAATATAAATTCCAGAAGGGAATTTAACAATAAACGTGTTAGGATTTACGGCAAATATTTTACAATTAAATGAAACACGAATCCAACAAAATTCAATAATTCTGTTTACAACGAAACAGACAAAATACATTAGATTTACGGCAATTATTTTACAAAAATGCAACACGAAATCTAACAAAAAGAATAATTCTGTTTACAACGAAACAGACAAAATACATTAGATTTACGGCAAATATTTAACGAAATGCAACACGAAATCTAACAAAAGAATTAATAATTCTGTTTACAACGAAACAGACAAAAATACATTAGATTTACGGCAAATATTTTAACAAGAATGTATAATAAATAAATGCAACACGAAATCTAACAAAAAAATTAATAATTCTGTTTACAACGAAACAGGAAAAAAATGTATTTATAATGAATTTCTATAAGAAAATTCAGCAAGCACAATGCGTTAGATCCCCTCCACCCCTCTTTTGAGGACTACCCCTCTTTTCTGTGAGAGTTTTTTGGAAATATCTAAAATTAAACATTTAGTTAATACAGAAAAGAGTAATTCTTTGAGTTATAATCTAACCTGTTTGGACATAAATGTAAAGCTCATTGGGGACTTTACAAATTACCCACCTAGAATTAAGGATTTAGCCTTGCGTGATTCTATAGCAAATTTATGGCCTGAGGCTTACATAATATATACTGACGGATCTAAATTAAATGGTAAAGTAGGTTGTGCTTTTTATGATCCTCAGAAGAAGTTTTTCGAATTGGCTAGGCTACATGAATTTGCTTCGGTCTATACAGCAGAATTAAGTGCCATATTGTTAGCTCTTAAGTATATTCTTAGCCTCTACAGGGAAGGCTGCTATGCGATTATAAGCGACAGCCAAAGTTCTCTTATTAAATTAGAAAATACTAAAGTTCCTTTTGAAAATAATTTTATACTAAATGAGGTTTTATTGACAATACATTTATTAATTGAGAAAGATGTGAAAGTAAATTTTGGTTGGTTGAAGGGACATAGTGGATTAAGGGATAATGATACAGTGGATTTAATGGCAAAAGTGGCCACTGTGAAAGGGGAATATGTGGATTATATCCCTTTGCCATATAACGACTTGGAAATAGTAACGGAGAGAAAAATTTTGATTGATTGGCAAAGGAAATATATAAATAGTGATAAAGGTAGCATATATAAGAAATATTATCCTACTTTGAAAAAGAAAACCTGGTTTAGGGGTTTAAATATAAGTAAAAAAGTTGTGACTATTGTAAGCAGGCTTAGAGCCAATCATGCAGTCTGTAGGTCTTATATGCATAGAATAGGGTTATGTTCCTCACCTCTTTGTGAACAGTGTCAGGAAATTGAAGACTTCAGACACATTGTGATGATCTGCAGTAAATATTCTCCAGAAAGAAATACTTTCTTTAATAATATATATACACATTTAATGTGTCCCTTCAACTATGAAAATATTATATTCTCGGAAAATGTGTATGTACTGCAGGAATTAATACAATTCCTATCGGTTTATAAATACGATAATGGTTAGTATTTTATATGGAAAATATCCAACATTATGGGTTTGGACATCTGGTTGTAGTTTTGTTATAGGTTTTAGTTTAAAGGGGTGTGAGGAATATTGAGTACTCCACCCCAATTTCGTTTGTAGGAATAGTATGGTGAGTGTGAGTAGTGCGTGTGTGTGTGTGTGTGTGTGTGTTTTGTGTATACAATAGCTAGATGTAAATATTTTGTAAATAGCTAACTTATTATGAATGCTAGTATTTATTTGAATGGAAGTATTTATTTGCATGAATGATGTAACGTAGATCAAATTGTAGGAACAAATGTATTTTTGGAAGGATGTGGGGGGACCGGTACCGGCCGGGGGTGACAGTTTTTGGTTGCGTGGGAGGTTCTTCCTGCATTGTCTTTATTTTGGGAGCCACTGTGTCTTGGAGGGGTCTGAGCCGGGATGTGTATGTGAGTGTGCATGTTGTATATATAGTGTAGATAGTAGGATAAGACTAAAGGGGTGCGAGGAATATCGAGGTCTCCACCCCACTTATTCATTTTATTGGAGCATCTGTATTGATGTATATATTGTACATATGCGTGTTGGTTCCTGACAGCTGTAATAGTGCTTGGATCGGTGTTCTGCGTTTTGTTGGATAATTAAGACAAAATTTGCAACATCAAACATAAGATATTATGGCTATGGCCTCGTAGCTAATGCCAAAAAAAAAAAAAAAAAAAAAAAAAAAAAAAAAAAAAAAAAAAAAAAAAAAAAAAAAAAAAAGAAACATTTTAGAAATGATAAACATTAAAAAACACACCACTTCAATCAATTATAGGACGGACACAAACAACTTGTCAATCATCTACAACAGTATCCTAAACCCCCGTCCTGGAAATTCCCATCCATCATAAGACTTGGTTTTTCCTTTCCATCCCCCACTCCCGAATACTACCTTCTAATAACCTCTTTATCTACCTCATACCTTCATTTCTGATGATGTAGCTCATATAGTTAGTAACTCTCTCTGTTTATTACATAATTTGAGTTTAGTTTGTTTTATGGAAAATATATCCAACACCGATTAACAATGTTTTTATCTTTGTAACTAGTTTTAAAAATTTTGTTGTTTGTTTTGTTTTGTATTTGTCTTCTATTTAATAATTGTCCCAAACTATTTCTTTATTATTATTATCTATATTTAGATTATGGTGATTACTATTATTATTATTCCTTTTTGTTTGATTGTTGTACAGATCCCTGAAGAAGACAATAAATTTGTCGAAACGTTGGAAAAGATTTAAAAAAAGTGTAATTTTATTGACCGCTCCTCGAGATCTCCTTTAGTTGTTTATGCTACAGCTTTTCCACTTTCTCTTACTGCATAAGAAGAAGTAATGCGAGCTTATAAAATTTTTGAAATTGAGTTTTTACTATTTGTAAGTAGAAATTTACATTTTGAGGTTCTAGTGTCTTTCTCTCTTCCTATCGGTCTCTCAATTAATGGTTTTTGTCAGTTTACGATATTTTCTTGAAAATAGCACCCAACAATTATTCTTAAAACTTCTCATTTCATAGATGAAGGCCTATTATTTTGATTTGCAATATTTTTTCAGGCAAATTTATTTTTTGGAGAATTCTGGGTCAAATCAATTATAGTGGAATCGTTTATCGGATGATCATCCCACCGTGATACCACCAGATGTAGTGGAATCGTTTATTGTGATTCCTGAGGTATGTAGTAGATGTCTTGAAGAGGGCGGAAGTTAGTTTAGAGATTGTTGGAAGTTAGTGCTAGAATTATTAACATGGAATTTATAAAAATAGACTGTATTTGTACAATAATTTAAACGTGAGTAATGGTAACTATTAACAAGAAATACTTAGAAATAAATAGGAGATAAATAACTAATAATTTAGAATGATTAAAATAAATGAACTAAGATGTACAACTAAGGAAATAAGTATAAATAAAACCTGTATAGGGACGCGGAAACTGCTGCTCGTATAACAATCTTGAAGACGTACTGAAGTATAATCATCCCTTCTTCCAATGGGGCGAAGTTTATATCAGTGTTAGCAACACTCACACCAAGACATCTGTCCTAGTGTGCGACCTTGGTTAGTTCGGTGACCAGCGATTTAGGTCAGTGGCCAGCTTATCGGTGCTTGCTTTGATGTAAAGTATTGACCCTTGGTTTTGTTTGTTTGGCCGCGGCCTTGTCTTGAAGACAGCAGCCGGCTAGGCCACTAGTTATAAATTATTCTTTCTTTTTGTTATGTGATGTGAAGGTTTGACATTGCTATGACCTTGCCATATCATTACACAATCCAGAGTTTAAAAATTATATTTACTCTAATCAGATATTTGTACGGCAATGGCCAGAGGAGTTTTCAAAGAAAAAGAATTCTTTCCGCTACTTTCGGGTACCATTGATGCCCTTCTTCAGGAGCTCTTCAGGGTAGAAGAAGAGTGTAAGTACCCTCTGCTACCCTAAAGAGCTCCTGATGAAGGGCACCAATGGTATTCCCGAAACTTAGAGCTATAAAGAATTCTTTTTCTTTAAAAACTCCTCTGACCATTGCCGTACAAATATCTCATTATAATTTTTAGGCCTGACGATTTGAATACTGTATTTACTCTCTACTATACTCCTTAATAAGTAAAAGGTGAATAAATATATATTATGAGGAACAAATAAGCGCTCTTTTGTCTTCAATCCGAGCATCGTTCCTACCTTTTACACCTAACACCTTACACCACATTTTGGAAACACATAAATCAGACCGTTCCAGCATTTCTATTTATTTTCTGGCCAAATACAAATTGCATGTCAAATTGTATCCTATTTAAAGAAATGAAAAAATGGAAGTTCTGTCTTTTTCAAATATTTTATGTACTTAAAAATAGATTAAATTTCCGCGACAGGCTTATTTGTTTTCCGCTTCGTTAAAAAAATAAATTAAAAGACCCAAAATATGTAAACAGAGTAGGTAATGGAAATCATTTATATGCATTACAGACAACAGCAACATCTGTACACTGACGCTGACATTTACTCCCCTCCTATATATAAAAAAAGAAGTAAAACGTGCTTTACCCATTTTTAAAATTAAAATGGAAAGTTTACTTTATTCCTCGCTCTATACAAAAGTAAATAAATAAATAATGGAGATAAAGCGTGAGGCAGAAAGAGAGATTGAGTATAAACACAAATTTAAAATCACAAAATCGATCATTCAAAAAATGTTTGGTTCCAATCATATTCGATCATGGAATGAGATTGTAACGTTACGTAATTTATTAATCTATATATATAAAAATTCAGCATCCGTATGTTTGTGGCCGCAAAACTCGAAAAATAGTAAATGGATTGACTTGAAATTTTTACACAACGTTACATTTCTATATAAGAGTGTTTATATATATTTTTTATTCCGAAGTTCCCACGGAAACGGGAACTTCTCCTAGCGTTTCGCGAGGTTGGTAGAAATAGACAGACTCAGAAGCGTTGCGATGGTGGCTCACTCTCTGGACCTCTTTCTCAACTAGTTATAAATACCTCTATTCCGAAATTCCCACGGAAACGGGAAATTCCGAGCTAAAATCCGTTCAAACGGCCATATTGCGTTAGCATTGCTTCTTCAGGTATTGCTGCTACGTTGATGGAAGGAGGTAGAACAGCGCATTCAGCTCTTAAACTGTCACTAAACATGCACTTCACAGAAAACCCAACATGTAACATTTCTAAAACATCAGGAATGGGAAAGGTTCTTCGGGCGTGCAAAATCATTGTATGGGATGAGTGTACAATGGCTTATAAGAAGTCATTGGAAGCATTAGACCATACATTGAAAGACTTGCGAAATAATCAGGTTCCATTTGGTGGAGCATTGGTGTTACTATCCGGTGACTTCAGGCAAACGCTTCCAGTGATACCTCGCTCAACACCAGCTGATGAATTGCATGCCTGCTTGAAATATTCAACTCTTTGGAGCACAGTAAAAAAAATTCATTTAACAACGAATATGAGAGTTCAACTTCAAAACGATCCAACAGCTGCCATATTTTCAAGACAATTACTCGAACTCGGTAACGGCACTGCTCCTACAAATCCGGAAACGGGAAAAATCACCTTCCCATCTAATTTCTGCAACATTGTACATTCAAAAGAAGAATTAGTTGACAGAGTATTCCAAAGCATCGAAACAAATTATCAAAATCACGCATGGTTAAGCTAAAAATCAGAAGCCACAGCGAAGCGTGGTCGGGTTGGCTAGTATTCATATACAGCTTCGAAAAAGCTGAAATAAATGATGCTATCAAAAAGAAGCTTTATGGTTGTATTGTAATTTTCCACTTTTGAAACAGCTGAATTTAATTGAATAACAATAAAGCTACCTTCAGCCGACGACACTAGCGCTCCTAGTTGCAAAGTTATCATCACAATAACACTAGTACAATAAATTCTATGTGCATATATATGAATATATAATGTGGATAATCTGTTAAAGTGATAAATGTAATCTTCCTTCAAGTTTGGGCAAATCATTAACGCTTATTTATAGCCAATTAAATAAATTATTCAAAGAGGGTATTTTGCTTCTCTTTAGACTACAAATATACAGGTGTTATATTGGCAAAACCAGCTGTAGTGATTTCTTCGAATGAATACTTTTTACTCTCTCTTTCTGCCCGAATGTTGTTTACTCTCTCTTTCTGCCCGAATGTTGCAGTTCTTATATCAGATTTTCTGTATGTATTTTTCCTGGAAAATGAATGATTTGATCATCTTAGTATGAAGAAAAGTGATTTTTAGATCATTCTCTCTTTTTCATGTGTTTTTTTTTTATGTGTATGTATTTTAGTTTTGATAGTGTGTGTGTGTGTGTGTGTGGGTCTGTTTGAATCACATAAATAATCAAAATTTGGTATGAAACACACACACATTACTACTGTTAAAATACAATTACATTAATATAAAGTGGCAAATTTTCTTTAAATTCCAATTTTTACTCGTTCGTCATAAAATTTCGAATATTTATTTTGATTGAAAAAGATTGACGTAGAATTTTTTTGCTACTATTTTATAAAAAAAATGATAAAATTCTGCGGCTTAAATTTTAATTATAACTTGCTTTAATCTCTTCCCTCATTTTTTGTAAGCCTTCATCTTTATCACAATGCCCACCCCTTCAGGGTTACTATTTTTTTTTTTTTTTTAATTTATCCACCTCTTATATTTATGAAAACATAAAGTAAGTTTTAAATCCCTCCCAAGGATAAGGAAGGTTTTTTTATTTTTCTATAAAATTAGGGATTATAATCCCTATTCCACTTTCCTAGGGAAAATTGAGTTTTCTAGACAGAAATTTAATATTTTTATTTCAGAGGAAGTAATAGATTTCCTTTTTTTATTTTTGTTTTTACACAAGATTGAATAAGAAGTAAAAAAAAAATATCTTCATCCGTGTAATGATGTGACAATTATTAAATCAAAATTAGAGTGAGTGAAGATATACTCATAACCACAATTGTGGGAAAGTACACAATAACCATTACTTTTCCCCACAAGTCACATAAAAAAATTGTGACATAATTATTATCGATATTTTTACGGCAGAAAATGTTGATGAAATTTGTCAAAAACAGTCCAAAAAATGTATGAGAAGAAAAGTACATTCATAATATTTTTTCTTGTAAATTTTAAATTCATAAAAATTAAGTACCTACCAATTTAATTCGCTTGCGAAAAAAATTTTATATTCATACAAGGTAGATCATTTCTACACTCACTTTCAGTAAAAAACATTACTTTATTCACTGTTTGGTAAATAACTATTAATTCATCAAAAGTTAAAATAAATTCGTAAATGAATTTCAAAAAAGAATTTTCACTGGAAATCAATACTTTTCAGGAAATTCAGAGATGAGAAATTTGTACATTGTAATTGAGTTGTGCGACCGAGCAATATAATTAATAATAATAATAAAAATTGGAGAAGGTTTTTTGTCGTTCTTCAGAGAAAAGCCTTTCGAACCACACAAAAATTGATTATCCTAGAAGAACGTTTAAAATATAAGTGATAAACTTAAATTTTAGTGTGATTAGTAGAACCGTTTTTGAGAAATCAGAGCAAAACTGAAAACACACATGCACAAAATTAGCTGAAAACATTATTTTCCAACTCACAAGGCTTCAAAACATAAATATTCCAGTTTCGAATCCCTCTTACAGCAATAAAAGTATAAAATCGCAGCAAGTTTTTTTTTTTAAACGTATAGTATTGTCAGTCGAAATAAGACGGAAATATCATGTTGTCCTTCCGTTTTTTCATATATAAATTAAGCATAAACAAGCTCGCTCCAGGAAATGTGGCTTTTCTGTTTTGTGGCCTTTTCAGTCACTCAATTGCAAATTCACTTCCTGATGTTCCATTAAATGATGTAATTCCAATCTAAGTTGTAAATAATTTCCCAAAACAAATTTTGTGACTTTCACTGGAATTGATAATAATCACAACGGACCTCGTCTGTGATTATATACTAAATGACTGGGAAATGTTCAAAGATCTTATCATGGAATATTCCCACTTAATCCATTTGTCCTCTAAATTGATGATTTGATTGTTATCAATTTAAAAGAAGTGATAAAATAATCCAGATTTCTTTCAATACAATCCGGGCATATAAAGTGACCGTTGTATATTACACAATTTTGCCACACCTGTTTCTTGTTCTTCAATACCTCTCGAACAAAATGCTCAAATCCTTCACTTATATGTTTCCTCGTTTATTTTATTTTGTTATTGCTTTTCTGTTCCATATATCTTTTTACTTTATCTTACTAGTATAAAAGGAAGTCGGGAAGTCTTGCGATCATGTCTAGTTTTCGATATTAAGTTTTAACCGGAAATACATATTTTGAGGTATCTGTTACGTGTTCCAAGTACTCTCATTCCTTCTCTTTCTCTCTCTTTCACACACACACACGCGCGCACACTATTATATATATATTTGTGTGTGTTGTTTATCAGAATATCTCCAAAACAAAAAATCACAAGGAGCTCACACTTATACGCAGGTGTTCAACCGAAATGCGAATTTACAGAATAGTTCCGAGTTTTATTTTAATTTTTTAGAAAATGCTTCAAACAATTTTCTATAAACTTGGGGCTGCTAATTGCACATATATAAATTTTCATCACTTTTATTTGAAATATTGGTTTCAAGGTTTCCTGGAAATCTGTAAATTTATATGTGAAAATTCCAAGTTAAAAGGATGAAAATTTAATACTACTCTCGTGATGTTTCACAACAGATTTCCTCCACCTCTTGGATAGCTTACCATGGTAATTTGCAAAACTAGATTTAAGCAGACCAAAGTGAGCTAATATTAAACGCGCTTAACTTTCCAAACTTTCCGCTTATCGTTCGTGAACTTCTCTTTTTGAATGTCTGTCCAATATTCAATCACTGAAAACAATTGATTCAGTTAATTACTGAGTTGGATTCATTAAGCATCAAAATCCAACTAGTCGGAAGTCTAATGGTTTATTTATATGTTAGGGTACAGAAAGCTGTTTGCTAAAACATGACCTTACTGCATATCCATCGCCCCTTTCTGATTAAAAAGTGATGTAGCGAGAAGAATAAAAACTATTAAAGGTGACTTTAAAATGCAATTAACTCTACACATACTTTTGGATGCCTATAGTGGCAAAGTTGGTGATGGTTTAATATTTCAAAGGTACTACAATAATTTCTAAAGGTAATATAAAATTTATTGAAGGTAGTTAACCATTCATTAAATAGTGACAAATATTGGATAAATTCTATTGACTGAGAAAACAACTTTAAGCGGATTTATTCCGTTCACTAGAAACATATCTTTTGCCATTTGATTAAATATTTCACAAGACCTTCCTTTAGGTTAAGAAATAATATATTCGCTACATATGTGACGACAAATTCCATTAAAGTATTTTCACTATCTATAATTCTATCTTATAAAAAGGTAACCCTCGTGGAACTTTTATCCATAATAAATGGATATGGCTTATTAACATTATAAAGCTGAATTTGCCTTGACTTTTACTTGATTGGGTTTAATCAAATAAATAAAAAATCTAAAGCCACTAGTTTTCATTTGATGCGCTTAAATTCCCACAATGAGTTGTCAGTATTTTAATCTGATTCCAGAATAAGCCTTAGGGCAATTATATCAGCCAGAAGGCTGCATGGCTGATGTTCGTTTAGGGATATCCAAGGGCCACATGAGAACAATCTCGAACGCGAACAACTTCTCCCATCCCCCCAATTTTATCAAAATAGATTTCACCCTAATATAGAAGAAATAACTATAGCACGATCTGTAAGATCTATAGTAGTTCCTTGTCGTCCATTGTTTGTAGTCATATGTAGTCTTCTATAAAGTCCGAATATTAACTGGAAGAGAGAGTTCGTGGATGAGCTGGACTTCTTATAAACGCAATTTAATAGAAAGTCCATGAATAGGCATCACCATCGTGTCTTCTAAAGAACTTCAATTCCTCATTACCTCCTCTTTAACAAATCTCAAGATCAACCTTGAAGTGTTCACGAAGCTATTAGCCACCCTAGGCTAATCCACTGTTAGAGCAAGTTACACCGCTCGTCAAACAACTTACATTAGCCAAATCTACCATTCTACGTTCATTATCAACATGTTCACTCTTCGCTCGGTTACTGTACCCTCTACATATTCTTCTTTCCTGACTAAGATACATCATCACATATAAATTTTGAGTATGTGGCCGGTTGTGTGTTTCTTATTTCACCATCCTCCTACCTTTTATACCATATATCAATCTGTCAACATCTGGACGATTTTGTAGTAGCTATTGTTCGTGTTATTGAGCTTGGGCACCTCCAGGGAAACGAAGACTACTATAAGAAATAACAAGTTCCCTTTTTCTAACAAGACTTGTTAACTGGATGAAACAAATTTAAAGAAAAGTGATGGAAAAATTTCATTGAATACTTTTAGGTTAACAAGATTGTCTGGGATAAAAAGAAGTTATTTAGGCCTCGCTTCTTAGTGTCCCATCCTCTGTGGGAACTCCAATCTCACCACATTTTCTATTCGTATCTTTTATTAAATTGCCAAAGTTAATTTTTCCATTAAAAAAGGATTAAAAAAATTATTATTTTTTTTTTAATGCATTTCAGCTGTTTTTATATTAGCAGTGACAGTTAAATTGTGCCACACAACTTATATGATATATTACACCAACCATTAGTAAATCCTCTAGTGTCATCTTGATCATCAAACTAGGGAGAAATAAGACTTTCTAGGCCAAATTGGTGGAGTATTAACTGAAATTGACAAGAAAAGTAACTTTTTTCACTGTACGCAGTTAGAATGTAATGAGTTTTGACGCAAGTATAATGGTGAATTCTTTATCAAAAACGAACACGTAGAGAGCGGTAAGCTGGGTAACCAATTTATGTTTATAGCAGGGAGTGTTAACTGCATTTTCTCATCCCTCTGACACATGTTGTCCCCCCTCTCTCTCTCTCTCTTTTGTTATGTGCTATAGATTATTTTTCTTTTTTTATTCATTTGTTTTTTAGCTCTACTTTTGAACATGTATTCATTATTACAACGCTTTGGACAAATATTTAAAAAAAATCAATTGTAGAATAGTCAAAATGAGAAAATATTGAGCCAATCGCTGTTGAGATAACATCTATGCTGTATGAATCTATGATGCTGAGATAAATAAGACGGACGATATATCATACCAAAGTCGTCATCTTCTCAGACAAGCAGGCTGCATAACGAGCTTTATAGTTCCTACCAAGTCAGTTCAAAACTAATGGGGCTGCTTGGGTATCCTCATGAAAGGTAATAGGTGTTTGGTGTAGTGTTATGAGTAGGGACTTGTAACTGGGAGGTTCACAGTTCGAATCCCGCGTATAACTCCTAAATTTCATCAGTCGTTTAAAAAATGTTGACAGTAAAGTAGGTGCTTCCGCTCCTAATTTGGTTTTTGGACGTTAAGACCACCTGAAAAAATAGGCATTACTTTACTTTCACTTATTAATATTTGAAATAAAAGTGATAAAACTTGATGTAGTTTAGTATAAAGAAAATTATTGGAGGTGTTTTCAAGAAAAAGGAGGAAAAATCCTTCAATAAAGTTGCATTTTCCTGTTGACCTATTTTTGATGGAACTGTCGTTTTATTCCAAACACATGCTGCATAAAATTAATACTAACTTTAAGCATTTTGTTTTTGTGATATTTTGTTAACCAATCGCTAAAAATTTTTTTTCATATTCAGGAAACTTCTAAACATGTATTTCCGGTGAAAACTCAAATTCGAAAATTTAATATGAATTTCTCTTACGGCAATAAGAGATATTAAAAAGGGTAACTGGATAAAAGCATAAAAATATAAACACTCTCTTTGCAGAATTTCTAAATTGAGATTAGCTTCTAAATCTGAATTCGTACTAATTAATTCTGATGGTTTTGCGGTTTGATGCGGGCTGTCTTAATTAACCCATATCTAAATCAGGATGTCATCAACAGTTGTCTATAATTATAGATCACTAGCCTATTTTATGTTTTCTAGTGATTATCAATTTAACATCTGAGCACATAAATAATAAATAATGTCTTTATTATAGAAAACTAATTTACCTCTATAACTTCTTATTATCCCATTATATTCATCTGATCTATTATTACTGATTGATATTAATTACTCCCTAAATAGTACTAAATATAATTCATATTTATTACAAAACTAATTTGATGATGGCCTAGTTAAACGGCCTAGCTTCAACAAAATAATAGATTATAAATATTTATTTATTTATATCCCCATATTTACTTGATAAATTAATACAGGAACATTTTTTTTTTTTTTAAGTTGTGGACATTAGTTTATTTAAGCCAATTTTTCTTGCTGGCTTTTACAATTTAATTTTATTAATTATTGAGTTTCATAACTGATTTATAAACAGAAATAATAACAGTAAACAAGTGGCACAATAAGCCTCTGTTGGCTGCAGTGCCGGGATATAGCCCACCCGAGGTTGGATAATAATAACAGTAAACAAAATTAACGATTTTTAAACGATGGGTTTATTGCAAATGTGTTTATACATCAACGTCTTCCTGTTCTAAAAAAAAACTGATGTGAAACAATCACACAACTTTCTCTTACTGGCTTTCTCATATATTTAATATGTTGATCTCATCACTTATATACTTCTATGTTGATCTCATCACTCTTGTATATACACATATATCACACACACACACATATATATATATGCATTATTATTATATGGTGGCAGAAATAAAAGCAAGAATCTGTGTTGGATGTAGGAGCTTTTATTCAATACACCAAGTATTGAAGTTTCGTACACTTTCAGAAAGTGTCAGGTTTCTAATATACCAAACTATGTTGTGGCCAGTTGTAAGTACGGCAGTGAGTCTTGGGTCCTCACAAAACAAAGTGAACGTCTTATTAACACACGGGAAAGGAAGGGTTTTGAGAAAGATATATGGTCCAATTTGTGTGACCAGCGAGCCTAGAGTCGAAGCAATGCTGACTTAAGAGTAGATGGGTCAACCTGACGCAGTAAGTGACTCAGTAAAAAGAGGCCGATTGAGATGGTTAGGCCACGTAGAGAGGATGGAGCCAGGAAGAATCGCGATAAAGATGATGAATACAAGAAGACGTGGCTGGATAAGTTCAGGACGACTTGAGAAGAATGGGAGGGCGAAGATGAGGAAGGACCCGCAGAAAGGGAAGGATGGAATGGTTTAGCAAGTAGTGCTTAATAGGCCATAAAGCTAACGATGGATGGATGTATGTTAACATTGAGCTTCTACAGAATTTTTATGTCGGTATAATGGATGTGAAAAGAAGAGAATTGGAGAGAATGAATTTAGGAGTGATGAAGAAGAAATAAACTAGTAGATGTGCTGAACACTGTGTAATGAATAAGAAACATAAACTGCGAGGACTTTAACCTGATAATAAATGTTAGAGAAAAAAAGTAGCGAGAGAACAATTAAGAGACAGACAGACTGGCTGAAGATTAGAAAGTACAATGACTGGATGTCAATAACTGTTTCTTTTAGGTCTAGCTCCCTATATATATATAATCTCCCTCCCTTAGTGTGGCCTAGGTAGCGAGTAACTAGGTTCTTCGGATCCTCACGAATCTTATGATTCGGATCCCATTACATGGGCAGTGGTCCTTCATCTCTTCATGTTTCTGTCTTGAATATACCGCCGAAGACCTTAACAGCAACACCACTTTTCTCAAATCAAAGAAGCATTTTTCCCATGCTCTAAGGCTAGGAAATAAGATGTAACGGAACTTTCTCATCCTACTAGACTAACCAATGCTGGTATTTCCTACACCAACAACTGCCCTTGGCGGGGAACCGGAGTTGGAGCCCCCGATGAAACCCAAGTAAACTTGAGCCGTTCTAGTATTTTCGGTGTAAATAAAAATCATAGTAGACCGGACTGTGTAGGCTCCAGAAGCAATTGAGTCTATTGGGACTGAACAGGAGTTGTGTTTAGGCGTTGGATCGCTCGCGGCAACGCGTTATACGCAGGCGCCTCTCTGGCAGCTATTGGTCCAGCATGAGAGCATCAAACCGGTGATTGATTCACAGTAATCCTTTTTGGGTCGTATTGATTCTGGACTGTTTGGACCACTACCTCTTTCTTATGTTCTATTCTTTTCTACAGTGATTAACACTGAATTAATCTTAATTATCTTCTATCAGAATATACCATTACAATAACAATGGCAGAAGAATAATAAATAATTAAAACCATTTCACCAATTCTAATCACAGCAGAAATAAAAAAGAAAGTAAAAGAAATAAGGGAATTCAATTTAAAGTTTGTTTTTCTTTCAGAAAATTGCTAATTTTGTTGAAAAACATACCTAACATTTTTTAATTCCTTTATATTTTCTTCATTTCATCAGATAATATTAAAAAACGTTAAATGAGTTTCTTGCAGAAACTTATAATTGACTTTAGGAAGGAAACACGTAATAAAATAGTAAGGAAATTCATTGAAAACTTGGGGAAAACCTGGGGAAAATGCAGCAGGAAAATTAATCCAGTCAGAGAAAACAAAAAAGTAAATTATTAAATTTTAAAAACTTTCACAAGTTACCTAATAGTTCTACAAATATATTATTTTTAAATCATTATTCATACTAAGGATTGTATCCATTTTCTGGGTATTTACTTAGGACAAAAGCCCTATAGCATACAGTTTTATGAGCAAACAATCAAATGCAAAGTTCTTAACTTCTATTTAATTAAAGTAAATATTATTAGATACCAGCCTCAGGTGAGTGGAAATATAGCCAACTTTAATGTATGAACGTTACATGGTACAGTTAAGGCCAAGTAGAAATGTTAAATAAATATAAATTTAGTAATTACAAAATATCTGTGTGAAACACTCACACGACTTTCTTCTTACAGCAGTTTACACAGATTTAAGTGACAAATTTTCTTCAAACGTATAATCTTTACTAAATGCTTGCTGGTCTTCAGTGTTGCATCAATTGGAGAATCTAAAGACTTTTTTGAGGAAACCATACACGCTCCCTCCCACCCTCCCCCCAAGATAACTTCAGTGAATGAACTTTCATGGGAAAAAGTTCTCAACAATAGTGATCAGTAGTCATAGTTAGTTTACAACAAATTTAGTGAAATCCATCCGAATTTTTTATGGATAAAATCATAGTAAACCGAAATAACTACAGCAAAAACGCACTTCCGGCCAACTGATTTTCTTCAATTAAACATCTTTAATTTATTAATATTATTTAGATGATAAAATTTTATAATAAATTGAAATAGCATTTTAGAGGGAAACATAACCCCACCCTCTTCCAAAAGCTCCCTTAAATAAATTTTCCTAGAGAAGTTGTTAACGGATAAAAAAACGTTGGAGGCAAGCATAAGAGCCTAGGGTTTCAGTTTTAAAAAACATTCGTTTTTATGTACTTTATCAGGTGCGGCTGGCACAGTTCAAAAAGAATTATAACAATCTGTTCACTGACGTTAGATTTGATCAGTCCGAGTAAACAGTTTTCATAATACGTTTCACAAAACTCTTAAAAAAAGAGTTTTGAAGAAAGAGGTTTTGAAGAGTTGAAAAAAAAAGGCAGAAGAAAAGTTATGTATTGAATCATTTGTTTTAATTCTGCAGCCCGAGTAGTAGTGAATGCGTCATAATTAATGGGAATAAGTAGTTTGTAATTTACTATTTTAAAGACTCTAAAATAAGCCCAAATAAATTACGTATACAAATTTCGTACAATTTGTTTTTGAATTTATCTTATCTCATATTCTAATATATTAAAATGTTAAATGCTCTTAGTTATTTATTTAAAATATATTTTTGGTTATTTTTAGTCGTTCCTTATTTTTTCTGTCTATTCATCTATATTGTATTATTTTAATATTTGAATTGTTAATTAATAATCATGCATATTTTGAAATGAGAAAAATTGTAATTGATAAATCTTAACTTTATTTCTTAAAAATATACGAAAATCGGTTTTAACCTTCTTTTTTTTAATAAAGAGAATTCGAAAACCGTTTTTGTATAATTCAAACCCTCTTACTGCCGATGCGGCTGACATAAACACTCCAGCGCTTGCTGTGAAGAAGTTTGAAACTCATACAACTTTCATAAGAGATGTTTTGTAATATTATTAGAAGTAAAAATGATTTAAAAAAAAAATAAAACACGATGGCACTCCCCTGATATTTCTAAATAACCTACGAGAATGTCCGTTTTAATAATGTGGGTGAAAATACGTTGATAAATTATTCTAAACTAAATTACAGTTTGGACTAATTAATAAGTTTTATTATGAAATAGTAATTAAACTTTATAAGTTATAAAATTATATTTTGAAGTGGGTGAAATAATAGTACTTCATTTTCTAGTGAAGTTTAGTTATGATAGAGTGAGAATTGAAGGGGATATGTATGGTGAGGGGGTTTAAGTGTAGTAATTGTTTGCGAAGTTCAATTTACATTGGACAGTAATTGTTCGGGATAATTAAACTGATATGTGTGAGTTGGTGGAGAAGTTTGTGTTGTAAGTGTCATTGGAGTCAGTGTGCGCTTCACGCAACTATCTCCCCACCCTTCATGCTTTCATTTCTACTAGTTCTCAGTAAATTTACTGTCACTATAACTTGCTCTCTCTCTGTCATTTCTCCAGTTCCCTTTATTTTCTATAGCTGTCATTAATTTGTAAGCCAAAAATATTTGCAAGTATTTCTTTATTTTTTTCCAATCATATTTCGTGTTTAATCACCCACAATATTGATATCGTTGCTAAGATTTATTTAAGCCAATCCTATTAAACATTAGATTAAAAAAATATCCATTATAGCTCTATTATAAAATATTACAACAGTTCCTAGGACTTACTAAGTATTTAAAAGTACTTTTTCGCCCACTAATTCAAAAATCATGAGGTATCTATAATCAAAGCATTTTTACTTTCTGTACTTCTTGTAGAGGGAGTATTGCAATTATGTCAAATTTTCGAAATTCAGTATACATCGAATAGACGTGTTTTACATGTTTTGAGGTCCTCAGAAGATGAAACAAAGTTTTTGTATGTGATTGAGTGTGATATGTTTCTGGTTTTTTCGTTTAGTTACTACCTTTGCAGCCGACTACTAAGCCTTATAACCAGCCCCTGTCAATATTCGTCATCAGAAGGTTCTGTTCTAAAACTATTAACCAGTAGTGCTATTAACTAATCAATTTTCGGGATTTCCCTGAAAATGCCCCTATGATTTTCTTTAATTTTTGTATACTAACTACATACATAAAAGCTCATCACTGTTTTTTGAAACTGTGTTTTATGTATGAAGTGTTTAGCAACACTTTTTTCCTACAGATTTCTAAATGGCTGCGTGAACATTTTTTGAGTAGCGCACCTTATTCGAAACAAACCATTTTCATTAAAGTAATCTATTAATTCATAAAGTTTACGTTGAACATCTAGATAAGATTCTGCAAATATCAGTATGGCATTGCAAATAGTAAGCAGAACGGTCACTTTCATCATTATCTAGTTTAGTCATGTAGTTCTCTACTTTAAAAGTAGGCTATAAAGTCAGACAAGTAGCATCAAATATAACATAGGTGTTAGAGTTATACCCTCTAGCCCTGGAAGGCTTCTTTATTTGGATTTTTTAATGAAATGTAAAATAATATTACTAATTAATTCTTAAATTAAATGCAATATTCTGTATTACTGTGTCAAAAGCTTTTTCTAAATCAACAGAAATTGTAAAAGTTTATTAGTTAGATATTATTATCATTGACCCAATAAATCTGTACCTGCAATAAAGTTTAATATTTATAGAATAGTTCTTATTCTATCCTTGACCCCTTTCTCTCTCTCTCGTCAGCATGTATTGAATAGATTTATAAATGTATATGGAAAACCTGCAATCTCTACGATTTATATTTACTTATATGAATATATATCATATATGCTAAACATCTAATACATCAATTAAATATTTTTCCTTCTACAATCACTTCTCCTCAAGAAATCTTTCTTTGTGGACTGATACTTTATGCTATACTAGCAATAATATTTTATGTATGTAAAAAAGTAGAAATATAAAAAAAAATTCACGCCAATTCTTAGGCACCCATTTTTCACGTAACAAAATATAAAATACTGATGATGAAAACATACCGTTCGGGAAAACACAGAAAAAACTCACTAAACAAACAAAAAATGAACTTTTCTTTTGAGAATATTTTTTTTTTTAGACCAGTTTGGTTCAGCAAGGTTCCCATTCGAATATGCCATTATAAAACATAAGCCATTTCTATTCTTTTTTCTTGATATTTTTGGTCTACATAATATTAGTTACTTTGTATTATTATGGTGGCCATCATCTACTATGGAATCCACCTTCTTAGGCTGATATTTTTGAAATGCATACACAGTCATGCGAGGGAAAAATCATTAGCCATTTTTATTGGCAACCATTTCATAAATGAGGATTTTCTCTTACAGAAGTTTTTTTTTTTTAATATTTATTGAATTTTGCAAAAAAACAATGAGGAAAAAAGCAATATATCTGTAGACGTTATTATCTATCTGCGACGTTTATATCTATTTACTGGACACATATCTTTGTCCTGGCAATATGACCGCCAAATTTATAGGATTAACAGCATTAAGCCCATTTGTGAGCTTTGGCCTCCTGGATTTTATCCGCCCAGTCAACTCGATTCAGTGCGGCAGCCTTTTTCAATTCCTAAAACCAAGTATAATCTTTGCATCTTCTCTTATACCACCAACCCAACGCAGCCTAAAGCGACCCCACTCTTCGAGCTTGGTCTATTCTCTCCTCCATAAGTTCTTTGCTATTTGATCAGCGTCAATTTTCATGGCATGCCCTGCCCACGTTAATCTGCCTACTTCAAAATTTCAATAATATCGGGATAACTTGTACAATTTTATTGTACCTCCTGATTTATCCGTCTTTCCAGTTTGAGCCTTGTCTAATTGGACGGAGAATTTCGCGTACGAAGCTAATAGGCTTGTTCACTATATACCTATATAATACTCTAATTAATTTTCTGTATTATTTGAATGTATCGACTAATCGATTTTTCTTTTTCTTTGTTCCAGGTGAGTTACTTTATCCATTTTATTGAACGTTCCATGTGGGGTAAGTGAAGTTCATTTCTGAGCATGAAATGTTAATTTGTGTAATCAATAAATAAATTAAACAAAAATCATGTTAAAAAAAATCATAATAATAACATATCGGTGTTAGTGTAAAAATTTGACACTAACACCCAGGTGTTTTGGATTATTATTCGCTGTGTGTGGATCTATGAACTGTCTGTTTGCGTTAAAAAGATATCTTTTCATATTAATTCGTTCAATTTGTTCATATTTCTTTGTTCTTGATATAAATACATAGTTTGTGTTCAGAGACGAAAATGATTTCTTTTATTCAACCGTTTGTGTGAACTATAACTATTTAGTTGTATGACATGTGTAAGACAACTTTTGGAAAACAATTTTAGGAATTCCCGGGCTTTTCTTCATTTTCTGCTTCAGAAATTTTTACTGATCAAAGTTCATAGTTGCCTTTAACAAATAAAATTGATGGATTTTCTGTAGGCAAAATTAATAGTTCCTAAATAATTTTAATTTATTAATGACATCTTCTAATCAAAGAAATACCCAACCCTTTACGAATTAAGACGCTAAATTAATTTGAATAGTGAAATTTTAATTAATTGAAAATGGAAATTTGTTAGTTTTTAAACACGTTTTGAATAGCTTACTTTGTCTGTTCAGATTCAAAAAGAATTATTATCATAGATTATGTGATAAATTTAATTTGCAAGTAAAATGATTTTCTCACAAATCTAAATAACCCATATTGTGTGGAAACATTTCTTAGGAGGCCTTTATTTACATCTGTTGAGTTTTTCAAAGCTTTGGCATACAATCATGGCACCTATTCCCCTCAGCTATGAATCGCTAACAAGAAGTTAATTTTGTAAGAGCAGCAATGGGTCCTCCAAGTGTCTTTCTGCCCTGCAAACTCGCGTCACTAGATGCTAAGTGGATATTTAATTATCTTATGTGCTCTTTTTTGTTAATGGCCTCACATGCCAGCAGAGATCAATGTAAGTGACAGAGCATTTTTTATTCTTTAGCCTATGAATGGAATAACATAGGACAGAGAGGAAGACCTCATAAGGATGATGCCTTCATGTTTAATGCCTTCAACCTCACGCTCAATGATCAGTAGAAAAATTATGCGCAGGGAAAGTGGGATTCATGGATGCTTGTCTCCCTTGTTAAGATGTTGTGATATTAACGTTCCCAGTGAATTCAATATGGGATCTTCTGGTGCAAAATTTTGTATCCATTGGAAGTAATGGTGTTATACACACGAATGCTGTGTGTCAATTGCTGAGACAAACTCACTAGAGAGAGTTGGAAAAAATTACAGCAATTCATATTGAAATATATTACAATATATATCGTTAACAGACAAAGAAAAATTATTATGTAACATAAAATTCTCAACATCCCTTGTTTTAACGAAAATATAATTCAATAATTCGTATTAAAACACAATATAAATAAATATTTAATGAGTAAAGAAAAATCCTTGCAGAACTCAAAAATTATTAATTAGGTGAAGAAAAACAAACCCCTGCGGATTTAATTACAGTCCCAAATAGTCCAAGAGAGCTAAAGCACACAACACTAATTCAGCGTCTTAGTTTTTCTTCATCTATGCTTCAAAACTACCTCTATGATTTATTAGAATTACTTTTAATTATAACCCAGATGATTTTATTTCACCTTAATTTTATTTATGTTCCCGCTTAGTTCCTTCTTCCCTCCAGACATGCCTCTCTCTAGTGTAGTTGCCCCGACTTCTCATAGATGCCGTTCGCAGTCTACTAACGTAGATGAAGCATTAATTTTGAATATGTAGAGAAAGAACGGCTTTAAACCATCATCCACTGGGATATAAGAATAAGATTGATCGTTGTGCTGGATGTAGTGTTGAGCCAGAGTTTGCGTGTGGATACGCTAAACCCAAACAGTTGCGCACTCAACTACTCCTATTAATCCTATGTTTATTATGTAAGTCTTGCGGTATTAGGATAAGTATTGTTCGTCCGCAAGGCTGGAATATTATCTACATGGAAGTTAAGAACCCTGAAAGTCTACTTTCCCTCTCTGTGGGAAACATGATGCATTTATGTGTCGCCTCTTACGATACCCTGGATAGAAGCAGGCCTATTCTATGCCCCAGACCTGCGGGGGATTATTTGCTACGATCAGTCTGACTGAAAGTTTATTGTTATAAATTCATTCATTACCAAAAGTTCACTACCATATATTATGCTTATAAATTTTAAAAAATTTGACCCACTATATAAATACGAAAGAGAATGATAACGATAGCCTTTATGTACAAATATATAATGGTGACGTTGCAGGGCCATCGTACTTACCTGGAACTTACTAGACCTGGAATATAAATTACCCGTTAATTTCCTGGTTATAAGGAAGCCTGGAGGAAGGAACACCTCATCAGCACGGCACAGAACATAACCGATCTCTTCTAGCTAGTTGACCGTTACCATATTTACCTCCTCTTCTTTCCTACTGCCTCCAGAGAGAACCGTCTCTTAACCTGTTTTCGGCACTTTGTTCAAATATAGTACAGCGAATACTTTAGGGACACTTTCGTATTAGTTTTGCTGCTCTTAGGGGAATGTGGTGATGGTGGTAGGGGGGTGTTTCTGCTGTTATTTCATATTTAACTATTATTCGCAGTTATACCGGGGTAAACTAGACAATATTTACTCCCTGGTTGTGTGGGAAATGTAAAGAGAGAGTGAGGTATACAAGTTACGCCACAAATACAACTATTCACTAATGCTCCTACAACAAAAACAACAGCAACAACAAATGATCAACAACACAAGTTAATGTTATGTGCGTGTTTGTCAGTTTACTACTACTAGTACTCTCTTTATTACAGTGTTAGTCTGTTGAAATGCTTTAATCAGCTAATATTGTTCACTTTTGTTGCTTTATATTAACCATAAAAATCAATTTGTTGCAATTCTGACTTAAATGTACATGTCATTAAAGAAATAAAAACTGGTAAACAATTAAAATTTTCAATAATTTACAACTATAGTAGTTGGATCATAAATTTTATTCCCCCAAGGATTTTATCTTTCATATGCCAGTTAAATTCACTTTAACTTCCTCCGGTTTAATAATATCTAACGCCTTATTAATATTGGGCAAGCAATTGCTGGACAAAGAAGAATATGGAGAAATTAGAATTAAAAGTGATGAGGTGAAAGTTCAAGAAGAAAAGATCAAATTGAGAGTAGGTAACGTTAATGAGCTAATGAAGTATGAGCCCTACAAAAAGTAAGAACCGGATAAAAGGTGACAAGAAGATTGCCGATTTAGAGATCTTGCAAATCGCAGTTTACAATAATATAACATACAAAACCCTAGGCCATTGAAGAGATTCGTACCAAAAAACCGCATTTCACCTTAATAAGTTTCCACTAACCATTAAGTTTCTTTCTATGACATTAATGCGTCTTTTGAAAATTACCCAAAAAGGTATGCAACCTTTTAAAATTGGGACTTCCAATCAGAGAAGAGCATTCACATGTCCTACTGAGACTTGCGACCTGATTGGCCGACTCTTCCCTCTCCCACAGTATGGTGATATTACAAATACAATTTGAATCATAAAATCAAGATAGTATATTAATGTAGTGTTGGCGGATTTGATGATTACAAGGGTAAGATGAGCCAAAATTTGATAACTAGACGGTAATACCACCATTGTCAATCACAGCACTGTCAACATTGCTCAGGTAAAGTTCTACTACAATTCATAGTTCTAATATGACATCGATAAATATATCGAAAAAACATCTGGCAGCTTTTCAATAAGTATCTCGGGGGAGGATATTATCTTTCTCTTTTTTCCAGTAGTTACCTTATTTATTGTAATACTAATATTTTTCTATTTTTAATTTATCGATCCTTTAAAAAAAATGTGAAAAATTCACACGACCTTCACTCATTGCCAGAATACTTGATTGACAAATTTTCTTGACAGTCAAAATTTTAACTTAAAAAACAAAAGAACAGTTTGCGATACGTAATATGTGTAGCAAGTTTAAAGAAAATTGTTGGAGAATAGTATTCGAGAAAATAACCGAAACTGAAACAAAAAACCTGCTTTTGGAAAGTCGCATGATGTATTTTTACTGACACTATTATGTCGCGCACAATGAAATAATATAAAAGGAATACAAGAATTTGAGTTTCTTACAATTATTTGTAGCACTCATACATATATACTTCGTAACCACTTTTCCTTACCTTTAGGTATTCTCAAAACACATATATCCAGTGAAAACTTAATTTCGTAAATCTTACACGATTCCAATGCTTCCTTTTACAGCCGTAACAGGAAGTAGAAAAGTTTTAGTTTACAAGTAAGTTAGTTTGTACAAACTAACTTTTAATGTAATTTTTAATTTCTACCCATCAGGTATACAACATCGAATTTTCCTGTAATTTCATCAGCATTTATAAGTTATCTAATGAAGTTATACAAGTTTGGTTGGATATATACGCACATGCGGTTGGATTATTTTATTGCTGGTAAGAGAAAGTGTTGCGATCGTGTCAAATTTTCGATACCCGAAATATATCTTTTGAGGTCCCCAGAGGATCATTATGTGTGTGTGTATTATGGTTTATGCATGTCTATCTCTCTCTGTCTGTCTGTCTGTATGTCAGTGTAACTTATAAACGGAAAATCGTAAAAAAATTCAAACTTGACTTCGTTTAATTTCCAGTCAGTTCCCTGGGACTAAAAAAAAAAAGATTTTTAGAAAACTGACAGTGTATGTGTGTGATGTCTCTGTGTGCACAGAATATCTCAAAAATGAAAAGTTGCAGGAAGCTCAAACATGGTATTCTGTTTAGGTATCACCACTGCATCAGATATAAACATTTCGGACAAAATCCATCAACCGGAGAAGTGCCACTTGCTGAATGTTTTTTTTTCTGTTTTTGTAATTTTTTTCGAAAACAGCTCTAAATGTTTTTCATTTAACGTGGTATATCAACTACAAAGAGCTACAACTTTTATTTGAAACATTTCTCCGGGGAAATTCATTTAAGGGCACTTTTGTGGGAGGGATTCTCTAAAGATGATTTCCTCTAAAGTGCTATTTCAGTTTATTACACAAATCTATCATCTAAATAATATTAACTAGAATTAAATTTATTGTCGAAATCCCGAGTTAGAAGAAAGTCGGATGACCGGAAGTGTATTTTACTGAAAGTAGTTTTCAGTTTTCTATTTTCTCGAAAAAAAAGATTTTCGTTAAAGTTGTTACATCAAGTACATAATAAATAAAGAGCCTAAAACTTGCAATATTTTTTTTCGGGAAAATTCAATTTAAGGAGCTTGGGGGTGGTGGGGTGATGTTAGGCTTTCCTCCCAAATGCCATTTCAATATATTTGACGATCATATCTTCTAAATAATATTAATAAGAATTGGACATATTGCCAAAATTCATGTTTTGAACAAATTCGTTTGACTCATTTTTTGTGTGAAACAATTTTCCGACTAAGAAGATTTTCCTTGGCGATTCTAGGGGGAGGTGGAAGTTGACGTTTCTCTCAGTTGTCCTTCTTCCAGGTAACACATACGAATATAAATATTGAAGTCAGTAAATTTAGTAAACATTTCAAATTTGAAGGAAACTTTTCAGTTGTTGTAAGTATGTACGTATGTACGTATGTAGGAGGTTGTGCAGTAAGAGAAAGTGATTGACACCAGCATTTTTTTAGTCAAACATGAAAAATCAAATCAAGTTTGGAAATATATTTAGAATTATAATGAAATATTAGAGAGTGAATAGAGTAGTACATCATTTAAACTGTCATTAATGATTTATTTGAAATTCCAATTGATAAAGGTCAAATGTGTTCGTTCTGTAAGAACAATAAAATGGAGAGAAGCCAGTTGTTTTATATGGCAAGAACGAGTGATTATTAAATCATTCTTGTGACAATGATAATTAAAATTTTAATGTATGCATCCATTAAAAACTGTTTGATAACAAATAAAAGACAAGATAGAAAACAATAATGATTTATGATTGTTGATAGAATTTATTAGTAGCTTTAATTGAAATAGTTATTTTAATTTTTTTTTTATCTATTATCATTCAAATATTGTTTTTGGAAAGAATTTTATATCGATTATTTTATAACTTCGTTACACTTAAATGTAGTAATTAGTAAAAATCGAGGTAGTTACTTGGGTTGAGTTAATGACCAGGCAAACCTTAGCTCACCAATACATTCGCGCGCGCACACACACACGCGCGCACATACACACGCGTATATACATACATGCACTCTCACTCACTTACACTTTTATCCTTTCCATCAGTTTTTCGATTAAAAGCTGTCATATATCGATCTCAAAATATATCTTCCTTTCACTTTTCAAAATTTGTCCAATCCCTCTCTACCTTTATCCAGTTCTCTACTTTATGCACTCCAAGCATTTCTTGTACGGTCCCTCTCGTTTCCAACCTTAACTGAATCATAGTGAAGCCACTATTCAAGGCCATTTCGTTTCTACCATTCTCATAATGTGCACACGTACAACAGTTCCCACTTGCCAATGATCTGTGGTTTGGCCATATGTTGCCACCAAGAATATCGCAGTTCCGCGTGCAGAAATCCATGCCAAGGGCTGATAATTTATTAGCGCTCTTATCTTTGTTTTGTCAGCATCTCGCTTCTGCACCATAGCAGTTCCTAGCAGGAAAGAATGGACATATTCCATTGGTTCAGGGAAGGCCTTGCTTTTCTTAGCACGGAGTTTAATACGTTTACTATCTGCCTCTCCCAGATTCTATCTGTTTTCTATCAACTTCGACAGCCCCTTCCTCTTCCACTCCAAATCAAACTCCTGACTACTTAAATTCAGTACATTGGGTCAGGGTCCAATTCCCTGAAGATTCATACCTTTGCTTTGGAGAATTAAATGTTATAGATTCGCTCTTTTCTGTGCAAACCCAAGGAGGAATAATGGTTCAAAAGTTTCCAAGCATATACTCCGAATGATCTTGATCAGAAGCGATGAAAACCTGATAATCCGCAAATCGCAATGTGCAAAAAAAGCTTCAAGTTTCCTTTATGGATTCCCATTGCAGCACATTTTTTTGAAGCATTTTTGAAGTATTATCCATGTCGTAAACATATTGAACAATAGCGTGAGCAGTTTGTTCTTAAACTTTTTTTAAATTTCAAAACTAATTTCTATACCTTTTATTGTGTTTAAACAAAAACAGGACTTAAATATATTCCACAATATTCAATAATAGTTTTACTTGGCATAACACTATAGCTTCGCATAACCTTATAATCAGCATATTACCAACAGTGGGAAGTGCACTAGACACTTCTTGTTATTTGTAAACGAGATTTGGACGGCCTTAAAATTTATTATTATTTTATAGGTAGGTTTTGTAGGTAAGAAAATGTTAGCACTGCCAAGTACGGACCGAACGAATAAGAAAGATGAAAGTTTTATCCTTTTTGAATACCAAAACATCGGCAATATAGAGGCACTCTGCATTGTTAACTTTCATATAATATTTCGCCAATCAAAGTAGTTGGTATGATTGTGTATCAATTTTAAATTGAATGAAATAATAGTATTATTTTATAAATATAAGCAATAATTTGTTTAACAAAACTTTATTTTTCTCAAAACTTTATTTTTATTAACTATAAATTTGTTAAAACAACAGAAAAACATTTATTATTGTAATTTATTGCAAACATTCAGTAGTGAAACGTGAACACTGAGGGTGGTACCTTTGTAAGCGGTTTTGTTCTGTGCACATTATAAGTAGCCGTTTGTAATAACTGTAAAGGCATTCAGGTGGAAGTGCGTATGTTATTTTGGAGAGATAGAGTATGCCTGAATGGGTATCCACACAAGTATTTACACTCACTCTCACACATACATACGCAGACATTCACTCACACCCCGATATGTTATTCAATACGTGGTTGGTTATGCAATGTTGTATTGTAGTAGGATTTGATGGTAAAATGAATGAACACACGAACTGGCACTAAATTCCCGATTTTATTGAGCGTAAGGAGAGAAGAAATTATAGAGCGAATAGAGTGTGATCGAACGAACAGTGAATGATTATGATGGTTGGTTGGTTAGTAGTTAGATGAAAAAATACCGACCTTCAATAGAACCTGCCAATTTGAAAAGTGAGAATTGAAGGAAGGGAAATTACATTCTTGTGAGTGTTTTTATACCACATTTTTCAGACTTAGAAGAAAAATGCTAAAATGCTTTATCGTCCTCGAGGTTTGCAGAAAATTTTAGAATGGGTGTTGTACGAAAGGAGAAAGATGGGAAGACATAGACTGGTCTGGAGGAAAAGTATATTGCTGAAAATAACAAGTTGAGGAGTGGCAGAGGATGATACACTAGCCTGAAAAAAATGCAGGGGCAAATTGTTGTAATGGCAGGAAATGGTGTCCGGATTAAAGAAAGAGGGTTGTTGCTCACAATGTATACTTATACATCTGGTATTTTATCCGTCGTAGCATGCATATTCAATTTTGTTCCTGACCGGTTTCGGATTTTCATCCATCGTCAGTGCAAATTCACCAAGTTCGTGTAGAGAGTTCACTTCAACGTAATGTTTCAGTTACACTCACACTTGTTGGTTTGTTGGTTGTATATTTAAACAATGTATATTATATGCTTTACTTATACAAGGAGTATTCTGTGCATGGAATAGTTTCATTATTTTCTGTGAATGCCTCTTTCATGTTTTATGTTAGACTGTCCTCGATCATTTAATTACTAATATACTCCTCTAAAACTAGGTGTAATTACGTTCCTAGGATAAATACTATCATACCAATAAATACATTCATTCTAACGCCAATCATGCAACCTAATTAGAAAACTGTGATGGAATACTGGATATTCCCCGTAATCTGTGCTATACTACAGTATGTACAATATTTACACAATAATCTCATTCACATTCACACAGTGCCCAGTTGCCAACCCCAGGCTCAGACTAGCCCTTCCAGAAGTCAATGGCTCCCGATATAACAGTGTTGATGTTGTGCGTGGTGTTATTTGGAAATATATCCGCCTAAGATGCCAAGTTCCTGTAGAATTGACTAGTCCAATAGACAGTCTTTCTATTACTGAGTGATGCAATATTGTTCAATTTGACAACATATACAGAATAAAACAATAGAGGCCTAGTAAAACAAAGTAAAGAGATTGTTCATAAAACATTAAAATATCCCTGGAAAAACCGTGCATAATATTAGAAGGATACATAATTTCTAAGAAAATGTAATTTATACCTGAGAAGGTTATAAAAAAATATTTTTTATCATCTGGTGATTTATCTTCCGGTAGGTGATGTGTTGGACTGTCATGCGTGGGAGATGACGTCGCTCGGTTAGATAGATGTGAAGCTCAACTGACATGACTTGCTTTTGTAGTTCTGCGGTACCATTATGTCCTGTACAAATAAGAAACATTTCTTCGTATACATATTCACTAGAATGTTTAACCCAGGATAATTTAACTTGGTCCTTGTGATGCATTGGTCATTATGGCAGAGATCACCGTATTCTTCTCCTGGAAAAGGGAAATAAATAAAGTTACCATGTATTTTGTTCCATAGGAATCTTCTGAGACCTAGGTTTTCCCCAGCGAAATACCATTCAGTGGAAAATTCCGACAAAACGTATGCCCCCTAGTTCTCCCTTTCTCCTGACATGTCATCTTTTAAATATTAAAAATCACTCCCATGAGTTTCTCTTGAAATTCTCATAGCACTGTTTGGCAAATTCTTTTAAAAGTCGGAACGTTTACTAAACGTTTAGATCTCTTAACTCTCACCAGAGAAGGAGTAGGCAATTCTTTCCACAAACATGCAAACTATCTAAATTGCAGCAAGAGAAATTGGTGTGACCGTTACACACCAGATTTTGATTAGTAAATTTGGAGGTTATAACTGATCGAATTAGAGTATTTTCTTTTTTTTATGGAAGGTTCTTCTTGACCGTTATTAAAGTCCGAACCTCACGATTCTCTTTTACCGTATTTTTTTTTATTTTATAATTCCGTGCACGGAGCATGTTACTAGCTGGGAAGGCATAATGAACAAAGGAAGCAGTTAGGATTCCCTAAAGGTTTGTCTCTTGTTAGTTTGTAGGTGTGTATGTGTTTCATCTTTTCTTTGCCATTTCAGATTCGACCTCTTACAATTCTCTTTCATTTTCATTTTGCCCTCGCCAATTGTTACCAGTTGTCACCTTTCTTAAAACTCACTACCACTACTACTACTACCAACAAACACAACAGAATTTCTCTTGAGTTATTTTTTCAACAGTTTGTTGTCTCGCTAGTCTTTTGTATGTATAGCACTTGTTAGCAGAAGACATTCTAACAAATTTTAAAGTATGGTTGTACAAAATCATCACTCTATCTATCTCTATGTCTTCGGGCACTAATTCGTATTCTCTATCTTTTCGCTCGTCTCGATGCTTCCTTATTCAAAGACTTTGGTTGTCAGGATCTAAATTTTCTTGCTTTAAATAGTAATAAACGTTGCGAACTTTTTATGAGAAGCAATAAATTTTTAATTGCAGTTAAAAGTTCAAACACTCATTTGGATTTCAGACTCATCTTGCTGGTTGTGTGGATAGAACCCAATGAACACTAAAAACATTAAATTGGAATACATGTTATATAAGAATATCCACAATAAAATGAGATTGGCAGCCTAAAGGGCCTTGTCAAAAAGATCTAAACCTAACGTGTACTAACTAATAAAGGAATAAACTACTAATTACTACGGATTCTATACTTTGGGTGTGAACCATTTTATCTCGCGGGCTCACAAATTTTAAAGACTGATTTACCTTTAAGTGGTGAAACCCTAACGAATCTAAACTTTGGTATCCTCTCCAGCTATCTGGGCTCACGATAGTTCCCCGTTTAATGTTTTCGGCCAATACCCGTCGTAAAGTTGTGGTATCTCTTTTATCCACTAAAGATAAAAAATACTTTTTGGTTGATCTATCTATACCACCAACTACCTCTTTGTTACTCTACCTCTGTTAAACTTTATGCGCCCAAATGCGCTTTCATCCACCTCTACTATTGCGTTTGTCCCCCCAAATCTTTTCGCTGGTCTCAATCAGCCAATTTAAAATTAAATTCCAAAAAATATTTAGAATTTCTTATGGTATTATGGCATAATCTCGTTTTCCTAACTAAAGTGTTTCGAGGATACTTGAGTATCCAGCCCACTAACACCAGCACTATCTTGTCCAATGGCACTTTTACTAAACTGAACACAGAGTTCGTTCTCAAAAAACTTTTTTTTGCAATTTCGGTTCCGACAGCGATAAACTGGTTCTTTGCCAACGCCTGGGAAACAAACAGAAACAAAATGCAAAATAAGTAAATTAAAAATCGGTCAAAGTGTACATTACATGATTACAGAAAGCTAACTTTGCCGTATTATGCATTAAGTCAAACGTTTGGTCAGTTTAATAAAAAATATATAGATAAACATTTTGTTTTTATTAATTTAAATATATTAATTTATATAATTACGTACCGTTGGATTCGATGGTTTGATCAGATCCACAATTTCCAAATACCATAAATTGACTTATTAGGTGGTGTGTTACTAAATTTTGTGCGATGCTTACAGCTGCCACATGTTTCCCACAACTAGATAAACTTTTCAGAAATTCCATAATTCTATTCATTTGAATCTGTATGTACTTAGTAAGTGCTGGGATGCGAATGATCAAGAAATTTTGAAAATGTAGGAGGGTGGGAGGTAAAAAAGGAATTTGCTGCTTGGTCAGACAATAGCCGATGGTAATCCCAAGTGTTAGAGAGTGTAAAACTGGTCAACGTGTTACCTGCCCCCTATGAGATAAGTTTAACCTGAAAATTCACTCAAATTCACACTTCTGAGAGCTTCACCCAGGTTTTTTTTTTTAAATACATGCCATTATCTCATTATTAATAATTTTAAAAAGCCGGCTTTCAGCTTATATGGAATTTTCATAATTTATGCATCTCTCATTTTAGCCTACTACATTTTGATATAATTACTCTATTTAATAAGAGCCCTCTCACACACTCTCTCTCTCTCTCTCTCTCTATATATATATATATATAGAAATTTACGTAGGGTTTGATAAGCAACCATGGCTTCTCTATTGTCTTGTTATTAATTAATATGGCTGCCATTATTGTACAATGATTTCTATATATACAAACATGTGTACAGACTTCATTTATAGACACACATACTGTATTGTCTTTCATTGTCTGAATCCATTAAAATTTCAAATTATTTTATAGGTAATTTTTGTTTAAAAAATTAATAAATTAATGAAGATCAAAGCCATATTATTTGCTTCGTAATATATTAATTTCATGTTTATGGAAGATATTTAATTTACATGTTTGAGGAAAACTAATTTTTTTATTAATTATCCTAACTATATGCTTTCTGTTAGATATTATATTAATGCGTTGAATGTTAAAAATCAAAAAGTAAATTGCGTTTTTTTAATTAAAATGTTTTTTTTTTTTCGGTTTAATTAATTGGAACTTTATAAATTTAAGAGGAATATTTTATTTTCTGTGAATGAACTGTTTTTTTTATCCAAGATATCAGTGGATGGATAAAAAATTAAACTTTTCCGTTGTAAATAATTTTATTTTTTGCTTCCTCTTTTATAAGGGGAAGTCTGCACTCATCAGACCGACAGAAACGTTGTGACCAAAATCTCTCATCATTTTTTGTTTTTTCAGTTTCACACTTTTTTCGAAACAGTTTATTTAAGAATTTTAGGTTTACCCATCCAGTCTCTCAGTTTTATATTGGAAAGTATTTCCTAAGAATGTAGATTTTAGATTGGTTATGATAAAAAGGAGTGGGGGTTGAATGTTGTTCGATATGTAGGGGGAAGATTTGACTATAAAGCCAAATCCATTGTGAATCTTTGCAGATCTATTGTTACCGTCTTAGATGCTAGTATTTGTACAGAGATTACCTATAGTCAGTCATCTGTAAGATGTACAATGTGTAATTGTTAGTGAGTGTGTGTATGTGATGATGAGCTTAACTTTGCCTATTGGGGACGCTAAACCCATAGTACTGTAGTTTACGCACATCAACTACCTGTGCAGTCCTATGTGTATTGTGCGAATATTAGTTGTGTCAGTATAAGTGTTGTTTTGTACTGTTCGTGTTATTAGGCTGGGGTACCCACAGGTACGATATGGTCATGGAGCAAGTTTGAAGTTTTTGATAGATAAAAAAAAATCATCAAGCAGATGTCCCTGTGATATGGAATATGAAGTCTGAGCTACCTGCAATTTTTCATATTTGAATTACTTTATAAAACTCACACAACCAAACATTCAGATTACCTACCATTCAGTAAAAAAATATTTTTGTACATAGAAAACCTCTCAAAACCTTCATTTTCAGTTTTGGAAATATTCTGTTTTCACTCGATCACTAAACGGTACAGCTATTTGAAGTTGATGGTCACACGTATTGGAAAGAGAGGATTCTTAGCTTCAGCTTTTAGTATAAGTAAAAGTTATGGTTCAATTTATATACCTGAAACTAAAATGCTCTTCCTTTTTACCTTTTTACTCAAAGTATAAATGCTTTTACTCGGCAATTTTTTAAAGTCAGAAGTATTTACTTGAATATTGTTTTAATACGATCCGAAGTTTTTTTCCTATTTTTTTCCTTACTTTTATTTCTGCCTTAAGTGAAAATTTACCTCGAAGAAAAAGGAGAGGAAGTGTCAAACAAAATGCCTTCTATTTTTTACTTAAGTAGGTTATTCCTTTATATATATATATACTTATCTTTTAATAGTTCAATTTGTATTGTTTGACATTTTTTTACTTTTTAAAACACCCTCAAAAATATCACGTATTCCAAGAGGTAAAAAAAGTAAAAGCGTCATTTAATTTTATAATAAATTGTATTTTCGTCATTCAAATAAACTTCATCTTATTTTTTTTGTAACAACGTTTCCACTTTTTTTTAAAAAGGGACAATGACGTTATGGGGCTAAAAATGATTTCAGTGATTTGTTCCCTTTATTTGCAAAATTTACTTATTTTTTTCTTACTTCTTTAATATTTTATGGATTTTATTTAGTTAATTTACTCTCTATTGGTTGCATGAACTTTGATTTGATTGTTATAATTACTACATATTTCAGGGCCTAGGTTGGTTATACTTCGTGGAAAGTTAATTCGAAAACCGGATATGATCGCAATACTTATTCTTATAGCAGATAGAAAGAAAAAAAGTTGTTCATTAGAGAATATTTGTTAAGAAAAGGCAGAAATAAAATGCTCTTTAGTTATGTTTAAGTAAGTAGTATCTTGAATATGTCATTGGAACCGTAATCAGACTTATGTGAATTGTTATGCAGATAATTAGCTATCAAGACAAAGCCAATGCTAAAATGTGATAAATTTTTTTCTGCTATATATTAGTGGCCTGTTAGAAATAAAGTAATGAGTAGGGGGCTGAATGAGACACCTTACTGTACCTCGATTTTTATTTATTTTACACAATTGTACATGTGCAGAGCCGGAATCCGCTAAGTTTTTCCATGTGTCAGTCAGCTTGTAATCAACCTCAGCACTACACTGAAATCGTTAAAAAACTATTATTCTACAATTTCCTAGGCACTGATGATTCCACAGTTCATCTAGATTTATGTGGAAAGACCCAGTTAGGCCAAAAGATTGATCGCAGATTCCGCCACCATAGTTACTTAGAGAAACTATATTAATTAGCTTTGGGATGCGCGTAGGAAGTCTAAAGGTGAACTGGTCTTTGTCCATAACCGTTCTATAATTAATAATAATTATAATAATAGTGGAACAAAAAACAAGTAAATAAAACTTGTTCTATAATTAAATGTTCATTTTAAAATATTTTATAATAATTATCATAATTCAAATTAAAGGATACAATATAATATTCTATCCTATATTTTTCTATTTCATTCATTTGGAACGTAAATTTATGAATAGATTATTTTTATTAATTGTAACTTTATGGATTGCTACTGTTCCTAATTTTTACTTTCTCTGACTGCAACAAGAATGGCGATCGTGACAATTTGTTTAAAATTGAGTTTTCACTGGAAATACACGTTGTGAGAGCCATTGAATGCGGAAAAGCATTTCTTTTTCTTTTTAGAAAGTGGGTTGTATGTATATAACTGTGCATACTACAGCTTCACTGTGCTTTATATCATGTAAATATAGCTTTAAAAGTGGAAAATCGCAGAAAGTTGGAACTTGTTACAAGAGGACGCGACAATAAGATTTTGGTCAAAATCGGTCAACCAGAAGTATCATTGTAATGAATGGATTGTTGTTCTCTATTGTTTAGCGATTTTATAAGAAAATGGATCCGAATATTTTCTTTAAATGTTTGTATATACATCAAGATCTATACATTTTTCTAGGAAGGGTAAGGTGGAAAATCGCAGAAAGAGGCACTGTGGTCTCCTAGTGGTTTCATTTTAGGAGTGGTTTTCTCCTAAAATGCCCTTGCGATATTATTAAATTAAAAATAATGAAATGTGTTGCATAAATTCCGAGTTTGAAGAAAATCGACTGAACCAACATTTTTGCATTTTTTTGCGGTATTTACTTTACAGACTCTATTGGATTTATTTAAACTTAGTATAGTAACATATATAGACTTAACATTTTGAACTAAACTTTTTTTTCTGAGGAAATTTATTATAGAGAGTTTCTGGGAGTACCTGGCGGTCACGCTTCACTTAAAAGCGTCATCAGTAGTGTTTTTAGCGTAGTTTACTTTCTCCCATCTATATAATATTGATGTCACCAAACATTTAGGTAAAATTTGAAGTTTGATGTATATAATAATATAAGAGTAAGTCGTGTGATTGTTTCACATCAGACTTTCTTTTTTTCTTCTTTTTTTTATAGAATTTTCTAAATTAAGCTAATAAAATCTGATACATCTTTTACTAATTATAATTATTTTTCAAATAAAATAAATTACATTAATATTCTGGATGCATGTGCCATTTTCTTTATAGACGAACATTTTTAATTTTTTATAATTTATATATATATGCGCTCCATTAGTAGTGAATCCTCAGCATATAAATGATTCATTTGTATGAACGTGATGCAAGTAGAAGCATTGCATCTATAGCATGCTTTAGCACATTTCATACAGCTTGCCCTTTCATCTGGGGTCTATGTTTCCTTGTCTCTGAGTAATGTGAGTGAGAGAGAGAGAAAGACACACACACACACACACACACACACACACACACACACCACATGCAGACGTACAGACAACAGGCAAAGAAGCAGTAAGAGAGACAGAGAGCTTTCTTGAGTCCAGACCATTACGTGACCCACATCTCTAATTCAAACCTAATGTGTCACAATTAATTACATTTAGAAATGTAATACTTAACCACTGTTACGGATTACTAAGGTTCTGTCTTATAAGTAACAAACTTCCCTTTTTGAATGATTTAATGTCTGGGTGGAAATGATGTGCTTGAGTGTGTGTGAATATGTATGAGTATATCTATACTCCAGTATTTCATATAATTATTAATAAGTAAACGAGGTTGAATTACAAAAAAATAAATTCTTAATGAAATTCAAACCAATTTAAAATTAGCCATACTCTTTCTTATAAAATAAGCAATCAACAATTATCCTTCACACAAAAAAAAAAATGTATTTGGATGAGTCGATAGGTCATCTGTGAAGATAGTAAATAGTAGAGGTGCTAGAATGCTGCCTTGAGGAACTTCATATGAACTGGATAAATATAAGAAGATAGAGAACGTAGAATGATTCGGAAGAAACGATCGATGAGGTAAGATATAAGGGTTAGAGTAATAGGTAGCAGATAAGATGCCCTAGAGCATGTAAATTAATGCCTATGCTATACCCGGTCAAAAGCCTCAGATGTGTCTAAGAACACCCTTGGACGTGCATTCGTGCAGCCTTGGACGAATGCATCCTATTATTATTTTGTAAAATGATTTTTTTGTAAGTCTTATTCAAATAATATTTGAAAGAAATCTCAAACAGGGTATCTTTTTGGAAAGTTGTAAGATTTTCTTTTTTAAAAGAAAACTTACTTTAGACGATCTTGCTTATTCTTGCTCTTGGCAGTACATCATACTTTAAAAAAAAATTATTTTTTTTTTAATTTCTCAACTGACTTTCAGTTAACTGTCTGGTACACTACATAAGTTTCTTTGTTTTCCAGGCAATTTATGTTTAGGTTTCGTTTTTAATTTAATATTAGTGCCATTAAAATTATCTATTTCATTTTAAAGTTCTAGTTTGGAAATTATGTTTTCGCAATATATGTTTTAAGATCCTTTGATTTAAAAAAGCATTACCAAATGAAGTGTTTATATATGTATGTGAGTGTAAAATAGGCTTAATTCAAATAAGAAACACCACTGGAAGATCGAATTGGATAATACGGCGTGGTAATGAATCTGGATGTCATACCATACGGACTCATTTCGAATGTATCGATCAAATTCTGACCAAAAAAAAAAATACAACTCTATTAAAATTTGTTTTTGAAAAGGTATATTATCTCAGACGGTATCCGTCAGAGCATGGCCTCTTTTCCATTCACTTTGACCGTTTCGGATTATTTTCTATCGTAGGAATAAATGAAAATGGAGGAAAATCTGAGACCGGCAAGTACTGAAGAAGCCGGAGCATGGAAACACGGATTACAAATTCAGATAAATCGTTTTTACTGTGTGTGTGTGTGTGTGTGTGTGTGTGTGTGTGTGTGTATGTATGTATGTATGTATGAGTGTGTGAGCAAAAGAGAGACACAGAGAGTGACAAGAGAGTAAAATATCTCAAAGCTCAGGAAGTTCGAAATTGGACTCTTGTTAGGATAACACATAGTCATGAAATTTGCAGTTAATTCGTAATGAAATGCATTTTTTTTTTCATTTTTTGCGACTTTCTCGAAAACGGTCCCCAACGATTTTTTTAAAACTTCGATTATAAACCATATCCATAAATGCGTATCATTCTTATTGAAAAACTTTTTCTTAGGAAATTGGATTTTTCATAGATTTGGGGGGGTGTGTGGTGGAATGCAATGTGCTACTTCTAAAGTGCCAATTGAGTACAACGTACGGCCCCTATCATGGGTATATTTAGTTACATTAAAAGAATTTATTGCTATTGTTCCCGATTTAAACAACGAATCGATGCACTGGAAGTGAGAGTTGACAAAAGGTTTCAGAGATTTTTGGGGGAATTTCCTGGGAAACGATTCCAACGCTTTTCTTTAAACTTCGAATCTAACTGAAATAATATTAACCTTCCTTTCAAGTTTATAAGTTTATGTGACAGATGTTGCTGTTATACGATGTTCAGGTAAACCTTATGTCCTACAAACCAACAACTACAATCCCCCACCACTAGATTTACGTATTGTATATTTATAACTTTAATACTAATTCCAAGTTTGTAGAAAATGTGTCAGAATTGTAGAGAAAGACGTGTGATTGTATGACAACAGATTTATTTTTAACAAAGATTAATAATCAGTCATATTTGGAGTGACATTGTCACGCTAGAAACTCAGTCGTAAATGTCTGAAACATTTTACGAAATTTCTATTGTTTGGCGAAATTTATCATGGGACCGGACCCATCATCATCAGCAACAACTTAACCAAGTTTAAATCCATGTGAGCAAGTTAGAGCGTCATTAAGCTTTGTCGGACTAATCTGTTACAGGATTTTTGCCTAGGGAATTATGAACGAGATTTCACTAATTGTTTTCCATTATTTTCCACCGTTATTGTTTTAATCTGTAAATTAATGCTGTCCATTCACGTAATCTGTAATTATTTTCACAAAGGCCAGTTTAATTGCTTTCACTACTTCATTTTAATCATAACCCATTAACACAATATTTCGCAATATTTTTGGTATTATCCTTAAAATAATCATATTTATTCTTACTTTTTTCTTTAATGCTGGTAAGAGTTTTTCACTTTGAGATTATATATATATATATATATATATGTGTGTGTGTGTGTGTGTGTGTGTGTGTGTGTGTGTTACAAATATCTCCAAAACGAAAAAATCGCTGCAAAATTTCAATCAAAATCCACCAGCCGAAAGTCGATTTTACTGGATTTTTCCCTCCAGGTTTTTGCGATTTCCATAGAAACGGTTTCAACGATTTTCTTTAAATTTGAAATGTTTGTGATAACACAGACTAAACCTATCATTGAATATGTAGATGGGTCGCAATACTGGATAACAAATGGGATTTTATTTGTCGTAGCATGCATACTTTTCATATACCTGACCGGTTTCGGATTTTCATCCATCGTCAGAGCAAATTCATTAAATTTGTTTAAGGAATTTACATCAACGTAATGTTTCTTATTACATACCACACTTGTTGGCTTGTTGATTGAATGTAAAATCCATTCTGTAAAATCGTATTTCGATTAACCGATTTTCTTCAAATTTTATATTCCAGCAAAGTTACTAATGTATACGAAGTTTAAAGAAAATCATGTCACACGTCGGATTAATGAATTTCGCCCGAAATCTTTGTGTCTGTTGCGGTGGTCGTACCTAGTTGCGGAATACCAAGTTTGGAGCTTCTTTCGACTTTTCATTTTTCAGATATTCTGTTCACACACAGACGTATATGCAGACTATTCGCTTGAAACATTTTTTAGCATTTTCAGGGGACATCAAAACCATGTATTTCCGGAGCAGCATCAATTTCTAAAATCTGGCACATTCACAATAATACTTCCTCTTACTGGGACTGGCAGTAAGAGAAAGTAAAAAGGGAATATGTGACTGATTGTTTATATCGAATACGTCCTGAAAAATTCCACAGTTTATGGAAATGTATTCTGGAAAATAAAATCGGAAAACTTCCAGTCAAACCTAAAACTTGAAAAATTACAGAAATTATCTTGTGCGAATTGTTTTTAAGATAGGTTTGACTAAATACTAGAAAATTTACCAATGTTAATCATAAGAAACAGACATACGTAAAGCGTAATATTGTATAAACAGATGAAAACATTTAATAAAATCAAAATTTATTTAATAACATTTCATTTATTTGTAATTCTACTTATAAATTTAATAATTTTAATAAACTTTGACAATAAAGGAATAAGTTAAATTATGAGTGAACAGATAAAAACGTGACATCAGCAGACTCATTAGGGATTCTCTTTGAAGTTCAGACATATTCTTTTTCTCCGTCACTAATTTAGCATAAAAGAATGCAAATTACTTAATTTAATTTTGTTTGAGTAATTGCCTTTATTAATTTTTAATAATTTTGTAAGTATATGAAAATTAATATAGTTTTTGGAGAACCTCATGATGATGGTTAGTTATCTCATTGTTGAAAATGTGGGTGGGTCCGCAATGCTGGATAACATCCGGTATTTTATCCGCCGTAGCATGCATATTAGTTTTGTTCCTGACCGGTTTCGTATTTTCATCCATCGACAGAGCAAATTCACCAAGTTCCTGTAGAGTGTTCACTTCAACGAAATGTTTCTGTTGATACAACCAACAAATGTGAGTCTACAGAAACATTTCGTTGAAGTGAACTTTCTACACGAACTTGGTGAATTTGCTTTGACGATGGATAAAAATCCGAAACCGGTCAGAAACAAAACTAATATGCATGCTACGACGGATAAAATACCGGATGTTATCTCTTTTTTTCGTTTAGCTCCTTTCAAGTATATAATAATCACGTTGAACTTTGGGAATCGTGTTTTTCATCGGAATATATGGGTTTTGGGGGTGGGGGGTTGAGAAAACAAAATATGGTGTGCAAATGGGTCCTGCGTATGCTCTTTCTCTCTCATCTATCTTCGCTCTCTTTATAATCTTGATAACCAGAAAGAATACCCCAAGCGGTGTCTATGCTAAAGTTTCGATTAAAATCGCTACCCAGAAGATTCAAATAACAGCATAGATTTTCCCGTAAATTTTCACTATTTCCTTACCCCCCCCCCCAAAACAACGTGAATGATTTTCTTTAAACTTAGTACTTTACACATAAAATCTACTTTACACTTATACTTCTAAACATTTTATTTTATTTGATAAAAAGTTGATATTTAGGTGTTTCTGTGGATGGTAACTGATTCTCAGTAAAATGTGAATCTAGTGCACTGTAAGGCCTTTCCCCTTACGTACAATATAACAAGACTATTAAATAAAATTCTGTTTTTCAGAAGGAAAACAAACAAGGTGAAAAAACGTGTTATTCGTTAATCATTTCAAAAAATATTACTTAGGTATTTTGTGCATTAAAATAATTTTTAAACAAGCAGGATAATTTTTTGTTTTTTCTCTGAATATTTTAAATATATTCAAAAACAACATATTCACTATTTTGTATTAGTCCTTTGGGAAAAATTTGCTTTTTGTTTTTTGTATTTAGTGATCCTTGTCCAATATTTTATTGATTAGGCCCCAGGGGGAAATTTTGATCTGTTTTGCACATTTCATCGTCATTCAGTCGACTTTATTACTTTCTGTTATTTTTTATATAAATATAAAAAATATAGTTCAACTTTTCGTCTTCCGCCATGTTTGTAAATATTGAAAGTTAATTTTATTGTTTTACTTTTTTAACTGAAAGTAATAAATAACATTGAATACAAATTACGCAAACTTCTATTAACAATAATAGATTATGCGCAGTTTGTCATTTCAATTTTTATACAATTCCAGTGGGTTGTTCATGTTTTAAAATAATTTCAGAATGAGTTTTCCACATGTATATTTTGTGTTTTATTGTTTATGACTTTTCCCATCTATAATATATCTATCTATATATATATATATACTCTAGACCCCCAATATCTATCTCTCAGTTACTCTCAGTATGCCTACATACATTTTCCACTCTAGGGAAATCTAATTTACCTACATGCCTGGTATATATATATATATTTATATATATAGTTGAATACCGGGCCACATTAGTTTTAAACATGTTGCTCCATTTATTTCCCCCTGAAATGTTTGTCTGTCCGTAGGTCCGGCCCTTTGTCCATTATGTGTACCCTGTGGGGCGAAGGGGGCGGTTGTTTTAGTGAGTGTATCCTTTGGGTATCTTATGTGAGATGTGAGAAAGTCCAGTACCACGCTGAGAAGCATGAAACAAGATAGTGCTATATCCAGTTCCCAAAGTGCCCACATGATGACTTCCGCTTTTGCCATTTTGCTGTCTACCTTTATCATTTCCGCAACTTTATTACCTTGTGTTTTATTTGGAACTGTTAATAATAACTTGGCTAATTATGCCATGTTTACTTTCCTCTTACTCCCTACAGAGGGGGTTGTGTCAAATTTTCGAAATTGAGTTTACACCGGAAATACATGTTTTCAAGTCCCTTGAGTATGAAAAAGTGGTTTTTAGAAATTTATGTATATATATGTATATGCATGTGTGTGTGTGAACAGCGCAGTATGAAAAAAGAAAAATCGCAGAAAGTCCCAAGTTCACACTCCATTTGTTTGTGGTGTTATTATATCCATTTGTTTGCCCTTATTATTATTTTATAGATGTAAGATGTTAATTATGTTGAAATAACAGTTGAGTAAACTTGAAGACCAAAATCCTCCAGAAATCCCTAAAAATATACTTTCCCGAAGGAATATACCAATTGAAAGTGATAAAAAGATCTTTTAGGTTTCCGCGGTCATTTTCATGAAAAACACTTGAGTGTCCAGGTTGAGAGACGGTGGTCAAAACCCGGAAACTCAAGTGTTTTTCAGGGAAGTGATAAACTCAAATTTTATGCAGTTTAAAGAAAAATCACTATAGAGAATTTTGAGAAAATCGCAAAAACCTGGAAAAGGAATCAGTAAAGTAGTCCTTTCAATAAACAATTTTCATCGATTACACAGCAATAGAAATAACATTTTACAGAAAGGTGTACGCCACAGCTTGCCTACAATCCTCCTTCCTCTTTCCCTTTCCTAAGATCCTCCTTCCATTTTGTGAAAAAAGAATTTTTCCAGAAAAAAGTTTCTTATGTATTGTTCTAAATTCATCCGTACGGATGAGCACACAGTGGGTTGTCGGCAGTCCTAAGATGCTCATTGGGGGTCCGGACGCTATTAGAGAGGTGTTGCTGTGTCTTTGACGGGCCTGTTTCAGGCATCTGGTTGGATCCCTTACTGGGCATTGTGGTTTAAGCAAACACCTCTACGTAATGGGCTCATTTGTAGTGTCTGTGAGACAGAGGAGGAAACCCCATCATATTATGACAGACTGCGGGTTGTGAGGAAATTAGGTTCAGGATCCTTGGTTGTAACAGGATGTCTGTGGAAGAGCTTCGGCTACAAGGTTATTCTCCGATTCTTCGGTTCTACGATTCTGCGGTGAATTTTATATGGATTAGACCAGGTTTGTTGCAGTTTTTCTTTGGGATAGCTATATGGGCCGAGTGGGGTTTTGGATAGCGTAGGGTTTGGTCCCTACGCATGGGTGATAATAATAAGAACCAAATCTTTCTTAATAAATAAATAAAATGAAATGAAAATAAATAAAGCTTCATACAAAATATTATTAATTTTTTGTTGTTGCGTTTTCTGAAAGAGTTACTCTAATAATGTAAAATTTATTATTTTTAGTGAATTAATACAAAGTAATATAATCATTGAATTTATCAATATGTTGAATTTCAAGAAACGTATGGACTGTTGGTTTCCTTACTTGAGATAGCCGGAATGTACCTATTTAAATACTTTTTCCTGCAAGGAGCATATATTGGTCATTTTAACGGACAATGACTTAAATCATCTGCCTCTTGGCTGTTACAATATAGGACCACCTTCAAAACAGATGATAAAAAACAAATGATTCATAAAACTATCAGGAGTTATTTTCAAATTAGCTAGCTGACAATTCTGTGCTTAACAATTGGGGTTCCCAATCTTAAATATGGCTCACCCGAAGACAAACTACTAATTTTCCTATAACTAGTATTGTAATTTTAATGTAGAATTACATCAATATCCTGAGTTCTATTATTTCGAAGTTTCAGAACAGCTTTCCAATACCTTCCACAGATCTCAATATTTAACAGTTCGAATGCATAAGTAGAATGTAATTTACTTTACAACTATAAAAACCAATTGAACTGTGGAGTAATATGAGTGAAGCTAATTGCTGAATATTCAGATATATTTTTGGAAGGGAGAGAGACATGCATCGGTTGTATTTTATGCCATCGTCAGTAAACATTCTTTTAATACTTGTATTTCAATACTCTCTTTATCATCAGAGACATTTTCCGTGGTAGCCTGCTTCATTTTGTGGTCATCGACCGGTTTCGGGCGTTCGCCCATCTTCAGGATGCGTTTTTCAGACAGTGTGACAACACAGACTCGCACAGAGCAACTTAGTTTCACACTAACTGAGACGTATTTTTAAAATACTAAACTCTTAAACTAGGTAAAGGGATGTGGCCAGATGGGTGGGAAAACACGTGTTTGGGTTGTTAAAGGGCAAATTCTTTTCTTACAGTGACGCGGGGGTCTAATCTTTAAACTCTGTTGTTGGAGGGAGACTTATTTCACAATTAACTAACCAAAATATAAAGAATATAAGATACACAAAATAAATTTAAATGAAATTAAACAACGATTAAACTAACATTTAAAATTCATTCATTCGTTTAAAATTGAACGATTTTTTATATAATTAAGTTTTTCCAGTTCCAAAGAATTAAGAAATTCCAGTCATTCTTTCACTTTTTCACGCAAACCTCACATCCTCGCAAGCCTGTATACCTAATTATGTTTTTTTATATGATTAAGTTTTTTATTATGCATCCCACAAACCATATCACATCATCACTCACATACATCATCCAAATACGCACTTCTTTTTTTTTCTATATATATCTAAACTAGTAAACTTTAAATAAACTAGTAAATTTATATATACATAGTAGATTTAAAACTAAACCTAAACTTAAAATCTATTTAAGAACATTTGTTGCGTGTGTAATTGTGTTTCTGTTGCTATTGTGGGAAGAGTGTTCTGAATAATGGTTCACTGGCAAATTTTGTCTGTTCATTTATTAAGTTTTGTGTCTTGCGTTTATATATTTCGAGTTGTTCTACTATGTCAAGTCGTCGTCCTTTGTGGCCAGAGTGTATTAGCTTCATCGTGGTCGTTATGTCATCGCGTTGTGTTTGTTAGTGTTTAGGTGAGTGGCGTAATTTGAGTCAACTTTGTTGTATTTGTATGATCTGATGTGTTCGGTAAATCGTTCCTTGATTTTTCTGCCGGTCTGCCCCACGTAAATGTTGTCACAGTCCGGGCACTTCAACTCGTAGACCCCACTGTTGTCATACACGTCAGTGAACTCGGTACGAGTGCGGAGTTTTTTGCCTAATTTGTTGTTTGTCCGGAAGGATGTCTTAATGCCCAGTTTTTTGAAAAAATTTGTGAGTTTGTACGTGTGGCTTCCAATATATGTGAATGTGGCGAATTTGTCTGCTGTTTTTTTGTCAGTCCTATTTCGGTGGTGTGGTTCGTTTTTGAGGAGTTTATTAACGATGTTTGTATTGTACCCATTGTTTTCAGCTATTTTGTAGATTGTCTGCAATTCTTGTGCGTGGTTCGCGGGTGTGAGGGGTGTGTATTTAAGTCTGTTCGTTAGGTGTCTAAGTGCAGCTAGTTTGTGTTGGTGGGGTGGTTGGAATTGTGCGGTATGATAGCATCCGATGTAGTTGCTTTTCTGTATATTCCGTACTCTATTTTATGGTCGGTTCTTGTGAGTTTCATGTCCAAGAAATTGAGGGTGTTGTTCGTTTCTTTTTCGTATGTGAATTTTATTTTCTTGCTTATGTTGTTAAGGTAATGTACTATTTTGTCTACGTCTATGTTTTGCAGTATGCGGAATAAATCGTCCACGTATCGTGCATAAAACGTTACCCCGAACTTCTCTTTCAGTTTGGGTACGTAAGTTTCCTCCATGTTTTGTATAAATATTTCTGATAGTATGGCCGATGTGAGGGGGCCCCATTTCCAGTCCGTCGGTAGCGAGGTAGAACTTGTTGTTAAATCTAAAGTAGTTTTGTGTCGTTGTGGTTTGTACTAAGTTCGTGAGTTGGTGGACGAATGGCATGGATTCTTCTCGTTCCAACTTCTGTTTCATTAAGTCCAGTGTGTCCGTGATTGGTATGGAGGTGTATAGGTTGGTAATGTCGAGGGATAGCAAACGGGAATTGGGGGTGAGTTTTATATTTTCTGTTAACTGTATTAGGTGTTGTGTGTTTCTTATATTGTAAGTGTCATTCAGTTTTACTTTGTTTTTTATTACCGTTGCCAGATGCTGTGTCAACTTGTATGCTGGTGCCGTTGTGTAGTTTACGACGGGTCTGATGGGAATATTGGGTTTGTGTATTTTTGTGCATTTAGAATGGGTGCTGTAGGGTTCATGCAAGTATATTTGAAGGCTTCTCTATCACTCTCTCATTCTCTCTCCAAGCACAAATAAACAATATAAAGCAATCCAAAACTAGAAATTATTAATAATATATTAATTAGCCAGCTGCATACCTTCTCTTGTTAATTACATAAATCATGCATATATATCTACGTACATTCATGTCGTATTTATGTATGTTACAAAGCATGAGTGGAATGTGTGCCACTAAACAATACAGCTCAAACACACAGACATTTCTATATGAGAGGTTCACATAGATTAGATTATCTCTTAGTTGTATCAAATATATGAGATTCATATTGGTCTTCTAGTACAATGGAATTCTACAACTAGTTGAAACCTCAAAGTTAAAGTAAAACTTTACTAATTTTGAACAACATTTTGACTAGCAAAATGTGAGAGCATTTGCAGGAATTAGAAAGCTAGCACAATTCTCTTCTCTTCCAAAATAAAAAGGAATTCACCATTATGTTTAAAAGAGTAATTTGATCATAGTATAATATTTGTTAAAATTCGCAAAAAAAGAGAATTTAATTTAAACATTACTTTGTGCTTTCTTCAAAATATACAAGTGTATTGGTGGTTGGATGGAAACGAAGAGAAACATTAAGAAACTGCATTCGCTGATGTAATTAAAACATAAATATATACTGCAAGGACTTTATATAATAATTTATAGAACGATTTATAGAATAATTAATATATAGAAATTTATATATAAGGCTTTATAGAACGGTGATCAGACTTGGTAGTGAATGCTGTTTGTAGCTGCTAAATGATTTTAGAATCTTGTTAACTTCTTGAAGATTTGATTAAGACTTGCTAAAGACTGTTGAAGACCACTCTAGCTGCTAGGGAGCCGTCCTTTTATGCTGCGGTTGGCTTAACTTCCCTCTCCCCAGTCTTGTCTTGTTATTGGCAGTTATGATAGGATGGAGGCTGATATCCTGGGTAGTTGCAGTAGTGGGACGGCGCTCATCCACGTATACAAATATTTTTGACATGTTACAGTATTCAGGGATTATGAGACTGTGTTCGATACCCTCAGATAAATACAGGAAAGAAAGTTGGGTATGGCATATGTTTGACATTCCTATATGAGTCGTTCCAGGAAGTCATCATCTGGCCGGATGTAGAGGGACAGATCAAAAAAGCCAAATCCATTTCTTGATAGAAGATAAGCTTAAGATCAGGGTTGTTGTGTCTGCAGTGCTAGTTTGCAGATTTTTTCCATAATAGCCTGCTTCATTTTGTAATAATCGTCCGGTTTCTAACGTCCAACTTCCGGATGGGTGAATTGATTTGAGCTTGTGCAAGTGTTTGCCACCGCGATCTATAATAAGCAAAAAGTATCTACTGCCTGATTTGGCTAGCCTAACCTAACTCCTTTGCCTAGGTATATTTACGTAGTTCTCTACTTGCCAACATTAGTAGGTAGGTATTTCTCTCCCCCACCACCTATGTTTATGCTAGGAGAAATGTGTATAATCTACGTCCAAAGAAAATTTGTCATTTTATATATAATTGTACTAATAAGAATAAGAGAAATATGTGATTATACCAGATTTTTAATCTGCCGTCTGATCTACGGCCATTAGCGCTGTTGTGGATAAAATTCAAAACACCTATTTATTTCCCATATACATAAGACTATTCAATAGCTGTATTTTTAGTAGAATCTCAGTTTCGAAAATTTGACACGATCGCAATACTAATAGAAAGTGAAAAGGTTAAGGATCCCTTTTACTAACTAGAAAGGATATTAATGATGGGGTGAGAATGACTGGCTGGAAATGGAAGCCACTTGATATTTTCAGAAGGCAATGCCTTGGTAATTATTAATTTGTTCGCTAATAGACGTATAAGCAACACTCTGTATAGAATTTCATGGAATTATGGATATTCATTTAGTGTTGTTTCTATTTCGAGGTGGTAATTATGGATTAAATTGAAAATTTGTTTATAAGAGGAGGGGGATACATTCGTTAATTTTACACTTTCTTTAAAATTTAATATAAGTTTAATTGCAGTTCTAATTGGTTACTAAATTGGAACTTTTCTTGCGGTATCATGTATCATGAAATAATGAACAAACATTCTGATAAATTCTATAAATAAAAGATGATAAATAAAATTTTATAACACAAATAACCAAAAATAATTACTTCTACTTAATGATCTTGTAATCATAAACTTGATTAATTAAAAGTAAGTTAAAGCATATTTCCATCATAAAATACCTTTGTTACAGTTTCTTTATTGCTGATTTTTGCTTTTCTTTTGATACATGTGTAAACTCACATAGATCAATATAAATTCAGGAAAACTAATATATTGAAGTTGTGGTGGTTGGTTCCGCAGAGCTGGAAAGCATCAGAAACATATTCCGTGGTAGCCTAACATATTCATTTTGTGGTCATCGACCGCTTTCGGGCGTTCGCCCATCTTCAGGATGCGTTTGTCAGACAGTTCTGAGGTTACTTTCTATTAGTAAAACAGTAGCTTCTGCGTTAGAATGAAGAGACCCAAGGTTGTTTACTGTATTTGCCCTTGTACATTAATGGGTGAAAGAGACTCTTGGAATGCTACATTTCAGAAATATAAACCAATCACTTAAATTAGAAACTTTTTTTTTTTTATTTAGGGCGATATTATGGGATTGAGACCTGTGTAGGAACAACCAATATTTTTGGGACTTATGGAAGTTGTAGTCATATTTCAGGTGTCTAATATCTAATAAATAGAGACATCCGTTATTATTGTACGGGACCCCATCTCCTTTATTTTTATACAACACTAAATGCGCAATTAAGTTTTAAGTAAAATTGCCTAGTATGAAGAAAATTTATCGTTATTATTGTAATATTTGCAGTGAGAGAAAGTTGTGTGAGTGTTTCACACCAATTTTAGTCTAATGTCTGTTAAAGAACAGCTTTTATTCATTTTATCAAATAGATATTTCCTTTTTAAATAAAAGTTTTCTACCTATAAATTATTTTTTTACACTTTTTCCCATTTTACTTTCATCTGGTTTGATTAAAAGCTGCAAAATGCTCACTATATATCATGAAAGCTTTTGCAAGCTTCCTTTCCATGAAGAATAATCAATATGAGCATTAGCTAGAATGCTCGCAATTTTCCAAGTGAAAAGTGTGCTTGCTTCTCTTCTAAATGGGGCTCTCTGTTTATTCCATATTTTTCACTCGGAGAAAAATTTCAATTTTATTTTTTCTTTTGGAGCAAAAGAAGGGGGAAAACGCGTACGATTTAACAATCATAATTTCAAACTGTTGAGCATGCAGAATTTTTTTTTTTTGGAACCTCTATATGCAACCTTGTTTCGTGATTCAATTACTGAAGAAATATTTGCTGATTTAAAGAAAACTAAGTGAAACACTTGAGTTTGCAATGAGCTTCTTCAGGGTCGTAAGTATAACGATCCTGAAGAAACTTACTGCAATATGGGTGAAACGTCGGCTTCTAGCAAATCACTGACGCGGTCTCAACCCAGAAGCTCAAGTGTTTTTAATGAAAGTTGCCGCGAAAGGTCATAAAGCTAAAGTAACTTGATTTACAAAAATAAATTATTTAGGTTATTTAGGTTGCATACAATCATCATATACCAGTTTTTACAAAGAATTCTATCTTTATCGGTGAATCCTTCACATTAGATAATCAGATTGGAAAGGCAGCATAACTCAAACACTTCAAACTTGCTGCTGATTTTAGTTATTAATAAGATCCACCGCGAAGGAAGTCCCACTTCCTCCATTTCTTTTTTTCTTTTTTATTCAACTCTGTCGATTTTCTCGAATAAGGTGCACTGATATTCTTTTAACTAGGTATACTAACTGCACATTATATAAGGGCGTACCATTTTTATTTGAAACGTTATTCTGGAAAAATTATTTTTGGTACTTTCCAAAGGAACTGTGTTTGCCGTAAGCTTACCTCTGAAGTGACATTTAATGAATATTTAATGTTTTTACCTGTATAAATAGAGTAGATAATAAGAGCACACATGACTTTTAACTATAAAGCTTCTACAAGGAACTAAAACTAACGTTTAAAGTATTACAATTGAATGGAGAAAAGGATTGCGATGGACTCTGGACTGATAAGATTAACATGTGTCTTCTTTAAAAAAATAACATCTTGCCCATCGAATTCTGATCTGTCGACACTATGTGTGAGTATCCTCTTTTCTCCAACACTTATATAATTTGATTAAGGACAAGTTTTTGTTGATTATATGGCATGTAACAGAGTTGGAACAAGCAGATAGAAAGTGAATGCAGTGATTAATTTTTTTAATTTAAAGCGCGTCAACATCTATGGGCATTGGTGCCCGGAGCCGTCTCAGTGCACTACCAGCCTCCGGACAGTGTTCTCTCGTTATGGACAGTGAGCTGTAGAGGCTCCTAGGAAGAAAAAAACTAAGGGGGTAGCACAGAAGGGACTCGAACCCGGGTCCTCCGCGTGGGAGTCGAGTAGTGATGAGTTTGTGTATGCATATGTGGGTACTCTGAAACCAACTAATTCGGTTCATCAGCTAGAGTTGTTATTGTTATTAGCCTGGACCTGGTTCAGGGATGCCAAGTACCCTGGAAAAGTTGTTTGTCCAGTAAGTAAAGAATACGTAGCTTAAAGGCTTCATTCCACTTGAATATATGTATTTTCTTTCAGAAATTGAGAAAGAGCAACCCTTTATGTTATTTCACTTTTATTTTAAACTATTTTAACACTTTTATTTTAAACAAGATTGGATATTGTTGAAGGAGATATTATTGCAAAATAACATATATTATATATATATATGGTTTGGTGGGTTGAGGAGTAACTAGAATGTAATATTAAAGGTGTGCTGCCGAATTAGAAGGAGGTATAGATAAAGTGGTGGAATATTGCTGTCAATTATTGAGTTGGCCAGACGTTACGAACAGTGGTCTACTACAGAAGGACCCAGCGCATGCAACAGCAGATGTTCGGCCCACCTGTTAACACAGCAGTTGGCTAACACCTAGAAATAGTTAGTTCTCTTCACTCTTCACATTTCTTCTACACTCTTACCCTTTGTTCTCCCATTATCTTGCTAGTCTTCGATCATCATTCTGTGACAGAATAGAACAGCCCTAGTGGCATTGCCGTAGATAGAGATAGAAAGAGAATGAGACTCTGCCAGCCCTCGAATATAATCCTCTAAAACCCATTCCACCACTCCCCTTAAAAAAGGACTCATCCCACTAATGCAGGTTCATCACCACACTCTTATTTCTTCCAGCACAAGCTAATGCCCCATGAAATTGTTTTATATCCAAAGTCCAAAGGAAGTGATGTTCATCCTTTTTACTTTCTCTTTCTTTCCTCTTTCTTTCTTCTTATTTTTTTTCCACTTCCTGTTTTCTAAGACAAATGTTTTAAATTAACTTTCTTTTTACTCGATCTTATCCCTCCGTATCTCTTTGTCCTCTTTTTAATTTTACTTCTTTAAAACTCTTTAAATCATATAGTCTCTTTTGCCTACCTTATTGTTCGTTTTTACTAGCCATCTCTCCAAACTTTTTTTTAGTATTTTGAGCCAGAAGAAAATTATAAGGATAAAGTATAAAATTATAAGTTGAGCCATAACTGAAACTGGTGGGATTACTATTTTTTGAAATATTGTGGTGGTGGTGGTGGTGGTGGGGGGGGATTAAGAATTTTAAAGTTTCCAAAAGTTGTTTACATCTTTTTTATTTTTATGAGTTAATTTTGGACGTATAAATCTCTTAATTTTATTTGATTAAATTATTTAGTTTGAGTTTACGACAAATTATTTTTTCGTGTGTTTTAATTTTATCGGTGTTAAAAAGCAATGAAAATTAACAATGAAAATTTTGTGCAGAACATAAATCCTAAAGTCCCTTGTAGCGAACAACAACGATATTACTGCAGAAATTAAGGCAAAAATAGCGGCAGGGGACAGATCGCCATTCAAAAGGCCCTAAGGTTCAAGGATTTATCCCACAAGGCTAAAACAGCCTACAAAACGATTATTAGACCAATCGTTACAAATGCCAACAAAACGTGGATGCTAAGTAAAGAAAAATTTATTTTCTATTCTCGGGGTTTTGGAGAGAAAAATGCTTAGAAGGAAATTTGGCCGGAAGTTTATGAACGGCGAGTGGAAAACAAGCAAGAACGAAGAATTAAAAAGAAATTTAATTCTTACTTTCACCCTGTGATGCTGAATGCGTTAAATATTCAAAACTGAGTTTTCATCAGCTAAATGTTTTGAGGTTTCCAGGGTGCACGAAAATGTTTTTGGCAAGTGGTCCGTGTGTTGTTTTTTTCATGAGTGTATTTGGATAAAATAAGTATCAAAAAATGCAAAATCAAAGGGAACTTAAACTTGGTATTCCGTTTTCAACGCCGACACGAAGATTTTGTTTAAAATTCCTTCTACAAGAAAGAGCCAATTTTTTTTTCCGCAATTCTCTCGAAAGAGCTCCATGATTGTCATTAAACTTAGCATACTAATCCCCACACAGAAAAGCCTATCACATAGATTTAAAACATATTTCCAGGAGAAGGGATTTTTGACAGTTTCTGAGAATCTAAAATGTATTATTATTTGTCTGTGGGGAGGGACCAAACCGTACGTTATCCAAAGCCCCACTGGCTTCCCCAAAGAAAAACAACTTTGGGGTTATAGTACCCCAAAGACACAACTTCAAACCGGGACTAAAACAAAAATTCAGACCCGTATCTAACCTATCTTAGATTCACCGCAGTCCAAACAATTTGGACCATGATCTTAAAGAGAAATAGCCTAGGCTCTTTCACAGACATTCTGATCTGACCAAAGGTCTTGAACCTAATTTTCTCACAAACTAAACAGTCTGTCATAAGATGGATGTAAGTTTCTTCCTCTCTCTCCAAAACTCAACAAAAGGGGTCTGGCATGAGTCCCATTACGTAGAAGTGTTTCCTTCCACCATACTGCCCACTAAGGTGATCCAACCAGATGCCTGAGCTAGAGATCTATGAAAGAAACAGCAACATCTAAAATGTTAGACTTTTCTTTAATGTGCCACTTGAATACAATCTTACCGCCTATAAAATGTTATTATCCATTAAATTCATTGCTAAAAGAAAATTCGGTCTATTGCAATGCGATTGTACTGGATGGGTTCGAGATTTTAGGAAATTTCTGGAAAATAACAGAAGTGATTTCCTTTAAACTGGAGTTTCTTGGCTCATTTAAGTCTGTTACTGTTTTTCTTCAAACACGAACACCAATTAAAAGTCTCTATCTTGGATATCACGCAGTTAACTATCGCCCTTGTAAATCGCCCAATTGTTACGCACTATTAGCATTTAGTCACATTTGATAGTAACCAATTCTGATTCTCAATCTTTTTTTGTCATCGGTGCTCATTGAATAAATTAAAAATTAAATAAATAATAAAGAAAGCAATGGGAAAGTTCCCATTTAAATTGAATATGCCTTGATAATAAAGAAATTGTTTTCCTCCTGTGTTTTTTTTCTGTTTTAGTACAGAACAGGTAAGTTATGCATTCCTTATTTCTGTCTGTTCCGTGTGCATGCAAACGGTATTTGTACATGGAAGGTATATGAAGGAGGGACACAGAACAGCACTTCTTACATGTTATACATCCCTCCTCATCACTCAGACCCAGCCATAACCTAGTACCCAATATCCAAGCCAGTATAACCTCGTGTGTGTATGTTTGTGTTTCTGTATTACAGACGACTCCCCTTTCCCTAATATCATTCTCATACTATCTTTTAGGAAAGAAGTGTTTGTTTTCTTTGATACCTGATCTTACCCATCATTCTTTGTATATACATACACACACACGCACACACACACACTCTCTCTCATATATATACCAGTGAATAACAAACGAGGACATCAGTTTTTGTCTTTTCTATTCCAGATTACTATCTTAGACAAACTATCATCTAGGTATTACATATCTTATTACGGCTTTTTCTTCTTCTTTGACTTTTGTTTGTGTACCTCTTGTGTGTCTTTTAAAATGCTTTATTACTATCGTATTTCAAACATGCTGTAAAGTGACAGAGAAATTGTTGTTGATGCATCAGCTGGTCTGTGTGCTAATTTAAAAAAAATATTGCTTTTTTCATTCTGACAGCCATAATACGTCTTCCATTGATATTGCCTAAAAGACAGATTTAGTAAGACTTACTTTGCTCCTCAGGCACACATAATCTGATCTAATCAAATTCACACCTCTGGTCACAAAAAAGAAAAGAGATCAAAATAAATGTGCTTGCTTGCTGCTTGTTCAGTCCATGAAGGGAGGAATCAGCTATTCTTCGTTCACAAGATTACATCAACACATTTTGGCCAAACTGATCACTTTAGTCGAACAATTTTGGATCTTCTGTTCCATCCAGTAATCATCGAGCGCTATCACTCATCGTCGAGTGATGAAACACTCATTTGCCTTTCTTTTACCGTAAATTATTACATTCTAATTGAGGAAATCTTACAATTCTAAGATTTTCTCCAATCCTAAAGTGTTTACTAAACGTTTAATCCAGCTTAATATTACAAATATTAATGCTATAAAAAAAAATTAATTTCATGTAATTGTTATGGAACCAATCGTCGCACAAAAACTGGACTCAATAGTCCATTACCATCGGCGTCATCCCGCCCATTGCAATTTTACTGGCGAACGTGCTTTAACTTCAGACAGCCAATCTCTCATCTAGAAACTGCCTTAAATGGTAAAAAAAAAATTGAATAAAGCAGACCATCTGATGGGCGTAACAATCAGTGGCCATACCACCAAACTAGCGAGCCACACTAATTAATCCACCGTTAGAACATGTGATAGTTCTAGATTACATCACATTTAGATTAGATCGCATCACTCTACCAACAAGCATTCACTCTTCGCTCGGTTTCTCTATCCTCTCAGTAAAAAACCGTTAAATTACTGGAAGTTCGATGTTCTCACTTATCAACTGCCATCCTACCACCATTACATATTACAGTATAGGTTTCGGGAAACTGATGATTTTTTGCCTTTTATTTATTAAATTTAACTAGCTACCTGAATGTGATTAAATTGTGGACTACAAGGCAGCCGCTCTGTCAGCCTAAACAAAACTTTAAATTACAATCTAGATTTAAGCCTAACAATCACAATTTCTCCAGAACTCTCCGAAAGATCAGTTTTTCCGGGAAAAAGTTTTTTATGTTATCAGTTAATACGTGAAGTTTAAAGAAAACAGTTGGAGCCGTTTTAATGGGAAATCTTCAAATACTGGAGGGGAAAAAATGAATAACGTTATAATTATTGGAATGGATTCCGACCGGAAATACTTCATAGCCGATCCAATGGTAGTTAGTATTTGAACGGATATTTTCAACTAATCCACCTTTAGATCCATACTTATCAACACACACACACACACACATACAGACGGTGTTTGTGACTAAATTTTAATTTGTATACTTTGATAATGAAACGGACTTGGAGCAGCAATAATAGCATTTTACTACAGAACTACTACTGTACAGTAATCAAAGTACTACAGCATTTTTTTGGAAGTTTTATAAAGGAGATTATCTGCAATTATTTAACATAAAACTTATCTTGGAATAAATTAAACTGGTCGGATAATATATATTGAGAGGCCGACGAAACAGACTAGGTAGGTGCCATTTATTATATTAACCAGACAACATCATGTCAACTGGTCCATTACTGAATACCTCTCTCAAAAAGAAGCACTTCAACCTTTTTCCAATTGATGCTTTAAACAGACAGATCTAGGTCAAACAAGAATTTAAAAAATAAGCCTACTAAATAAATGTTTTCAAAATAAATGTGACAATGAAATGAAAATCTTTTACCAAAACTCATATAAATAATTAATTTTTATTGGTGGTAAATTTTTATTTAAATTTGTGATATTCCATATTTTGACAATCATCCCTTACTGCTGTGAGGGAAGGTATTAAGTTGAAGTCAGATTTTGATTATTGAGTTTCCACCGGAAACACAAATCACTATAAAGGATCAAGCGATCTCCAAGAACACATGAAATCATTTTCTTTTCGGTAAAAAATTTTCAAATAAAAGTAATGATTATTTATGTTTGTAAATAATACACTTAGTTTAAAGAAAAACTTGAGCCACTTTCGAGTAAATGGAGAAAATATTCGGTAAAGCTGTCATTTCCGAATCTTATCGCACTTCCGATTGATGGATTTTTTTTTTATAAAAAAAGTTTATCGCATAAATTGATAATTTACAAAATATCTAGGAGGGAAAATTAGTAAAAAAATTCTAACCTAGATTTTTCATAGAAATAATTAGCTATAAGTAATTAACCAATCACAGTGTAGAAGTGAATGGGTGAAAAAATGAATAGAAATTTAGCTATTATCATGTGGACCACACCCACATTTGACACCTTCACTTCTACATTGTGATTGACTAATTTTTTATAGTTAATTATTTTTATGAAAAATTTAGTTTAAAATTTTATTACTAATTTTTCCTCTGTAGGTGTATTAAACAAATTATCAAATTGTGCAATTAAAATTTTTTATAACAAAAATTTAAAAATATTATTTTTTGTTTTTTATAATTAATGTAAGTTATAAAGAAAACACTCTGAATATTCATTCCATTGTTAAAAAGAAAGCAAAAGAGAACTAGGCGGAAATGCAATATCCGCTTTTTCGTATTTGGACGTTTATACTGATGGAACAAAATATAATTTTGATGTTCAACACCCATAACAGTTTCTCCAAGAAATTCATAATATTCAGTTAACAAAACTTTTCTTAGACTTGGAGTCGTAGCTATACCTACATTATTTAAGTTTATGTGTGGTGCAGTCCATGAAGTACTGAAAAAGTATATAAAGATGGAAATCTATGCGAGAGCTAAATCAATCAAAATCTGGTTTCTCGCAGCAACATAAAATAAAAAGGAATCGAACTAATTATTAGTTCAATTAAACAACTAAATGATAGAAAGTCGAAGCGTTATTTTATATTAGAGTTCGATAAACTACTATATAAAAATATTAACTAATCTAATTATGTAACTATGTACATAATCAGATTATGTAACTATGTAAATTAGAGTAAGAGAAAGTCTTGTGAGTGTTTCACACCTGATAAATATTTTTATTAAAGTAAAAGATTAGATGACGAAAATATCTACCAAAATATTTTGAACATCGAAATGAGTGCTTTAGGAGCGGATTACAGTCCAAAGCAAGCACGTTATAATGAGATATGATTAGGAAGGTAATTCGTTTACTATTCTGGCGTGCAGTTAGTGTTGAATTGTGCAGCTTGGTTATTTATTTTATGCAAAAGTCACTTTAGAGAAAGAAATGCCTTTTGTAAACATTGCATTTTTCCTAAATATTTAATGTAATCAATGTAATCAATCTCCTAGAGAGCTAGGAGTATTTTTGAACTTTTATGTGCACGATGACTTTCGTATTCTTCCGACCAAAATCGGTTGTTCTTTCAGTTGCAGCGGTTCTAGAAATTTTGGTCAAACCTATAAATAATTTTTTGTTTTAATTAACGATTTGTATTTATTTGTTAAAAACCATGTGAACATAAAGCATTATATATGCTTTCACAAAGTTTATAAAAAATTATCGATAAAATAGTTAATTTTAACTTTATCTTTTTAACATGATATGTAGTGATTTAACACGAATCTTTCAACAACTGGTGATGTGTTGTTATTAAAAACTTTAAACACGTTAATCAATAAATAACACCATTAAACTTGGTTAATAGTTCGGGCTTAAATTTGCATGTTTGTAAAATTGAGTGTGTAAAATCTGGCAACCATAATCAGAGAAAAATAAAAAAGTATTTGCACAGCCTTAATCAGGTCAGAAAATTAGATTTTCTTCAAACTTGGAATTTTAACATCATATTCAATTTTTCAAAAACGATATATGCGTAAGTGGGTTCATTTCCTGTTCATTTCACTGAAATGGTCCGTTAGAGAGCAGTATTAAAACTGACATCCGGTTAATTTGAGAGATTTTTGATTGAGTTAGGCTAACATTATGTATTTTACATAGAAACACACTTTTCATAAATATAACCACTCTTATAAAATCAGAGGTTCTTCAAATATGTGTATTTCCAGTGAAAATCTATTTCGAAAATATGATGCGATCGATACTTCCTCTATCTATTTGCTTTTTCCTCTTATTTAAAAAAAAAAATTTTTATTCCACAAAACTTTTAAAGGATTGACTAAAAATCAGAGAATTAATGCTTAAACAAATAGTAAATCCGTTAAAAATGTCCTAATGGAGAGCTGGAACCCCTGATGGAATAATATTTCATTTATTGTATTAAAAATAGAAAGAAAAAAGACTTTTTTTTATCCAATTCCATTAGTAACATCAATCCAGTAAGTCCGCAATAAAAAACAAAAAAAAGTTTTTGATTTTTATATTTATGGGTAGACACGAAGATCACACTAACCAGTAAAAATATCGAGATAAAAATGGAATTAAATATTAAACTACGATATCTAGTTTTTTACAAATACGTAACCTTATAAGAATCTGTTTTATGAAATACTTTAGCTTTATTTTATTGTATTTCTTATTCACAAAAACAAAAAAAAATTTTTCTTCAGTAACTTGAAAGAAAAGGTTTTTACTACAAGATTTTATAGGTATTGGGAAGCTTCTGTTATACAGATAACTTCCCAAATAAGGAAAAGTGTCTTTCTTAACGACTCGATAGTAGATCGCGATGATTAATAAATCGTAGTTTTTAACTTCATAGTTTTTACAAATTCAGAAAATGAACGGTAAAAATAAAGGGTGAATAAAATTGAATATAAAAAGACTCTTCCTTAAAGAATTGCCCAGCTCTCTTGTTCTTTGCTTGTGATATTTAAGATTTCGAACAAACAGAATGTGACTAGTCTGATCGGCAGTTGCTGCCCCTTATTCGTAAATGATAGATTTCCTTTTTATCTCTGTCCTAAGACGGATATCTTCTAGGGTAGATGATCCCTAGGGTGTATGCTGTGATGTCTTTATGTTTTCGTGGTGAGGAATATTCTGATGAGTATGTACATTTCTGGGTGTGGTAACGCGTCGCTACTCCCCAAGAATAACCATACGTAACAGACACCCGTCAAAATTAAGAATGATTAAGAGTCTGTAATACAACAAACCTGGACGTGTAAAGCCTATTATTGGTAAACATAGAGCAAAACAGGTTGAGATGGTCTTGTATGGAGCCTAAACAGTCGCCAATTTAATGTACAAACAAATGTGAAGGGCAAGCTGGCAGAAGTTCCATTCAGGCATGGAGCGGCAGGACGGGATAAGGAAGCGTTTAGGAAAAGAGAACTGGACTGGAGAAAAAGAACTGTGTTAGTTCAGGATAGTGAAAAATGAGTTTAGCTTTATAAACAGCCTCCTCACACGGTTTAGGCGAAGGCGAAGATTGATGATGATGATGAAAATCTAAAAGTTGTTTTACAATTGGAAACTGCTTCATAGTTGAGGAAAGATAATGTAAAAAATACTTTATAAATTGGTCGTAAGTTTGAGCTGATAATAAGTTGATGTATGGGCCCCATAAGTTGGGAGTTAACGTACATAAATTTTTAGTGAGTAGCTTTAATGCCGAATTCACTGCAGCTCCAGTGAATATCAGTGTCAGTGTTTGTAGATAGAATTTAGTCATTTGTTATAAAATATTCTAATTAATTTTATCTGATGATTATTATAATTTATTTAATATTGACTAATCTATTTTTTTTTTTTCAGGTGAGTTATACACTTTTCATTTTATTGAACATTGAAAACTTTCATGTAGGGTAAGTGAAGTTGATTTTTGAGCATGATTTGTTATTTGGAAAACACTTATAGGAATTCCTAGGCTTTTCTTCACTTTCTGCCTCTGAACTTTTTACTAATCAAAGTTCATAGTTTCCTTTTGTTTTTTCTTTAATCCAAACTAAAATTTTAATTGCGGTAATAATTTTAGAATTCTCGATTGTTCATATACAATGTTGATTTATTAATGATATCTTCTGATCAAAGAATTTAAAGCTTATTCCCTGAAGAAGTGGCTAGTCCAGCTGCCCCTAGGGAATAATGTGCTCATATTGTCATAAATGAATAAGTTCTAAATTTTTGTCTTAAGAAAATTTTCAAAATAATAAATCTGTCATGTTATTTGCATTAGTTCCTCTTTCGGCATTAGGAGAAAGTAAAAGAGAAATTATTGTTTAGTAATTATTATTTAGATTTTGATTTCTTACATTTTACTGTTAACCTCTGGCTTGTGGTCCAGATTAATCGAGTGTTTAGTAATAGGGCACATGCGCAAAACATATTTTTTGTAAATATTGAGGACTTCACGTTCTCAGTAGATGTTTTTTTACGCTGAGGAAGAAAAAGGTCTTGAAATTTAACTTAGATGGAGCTGATCTTGCGTGTACTGCAACTTTTGATGTGCTCCCTGAAAGAAACTACATTAAGGCATCAATATATCAATCATACTGAATTCTAGATGAAAAAAAGATCTCAACAAAATGTAGAGTGAGAGCTGCCAAATTGCTATATTTACATATTTTTTTTTTTTAATTTAAAGCGCGTCAATATCCATGATTATTGGCGCCCGGAGCCTTCTCAGTGCACTGCCGGCCTCCACACTCTGTCCTCTCATTACAGACACACTGTCCATCACCGGACAGTGAGCTGTAGGGCTCCTAGGTAGAAAAAATCTAACGGCAGCACAGCTGGACTCGAACCCGGGTCCTCCGCGTCGGAGTCCAGTACGCTAATCACTTAGTTATTCCCTTTCCTATTTAGATAATAAATAATTCAAGTTTAATACATGAAAATATGACCACAATAATAATAGAAACTCCTCTTACCCCCCTCCTATCGCCAATAAGAGCAGTTTACTAAATAACTAGTAAATATAGAGATAATAGAAACTCCTCTTACCCCCCTCCTATCGCCAATAAGAGCAGTTTACTAAATAACTAGTAAATATAGAGATTGAAAGAAAACCATAAATAAGAAACAACATAACATAGCATTTAAATTTTGTTTATTTTAATCAGCAAGAATTGAATTCGTTATTTCACACATGGATTATATTTCATAATTTGGAATTTTGTTTCTAAACTGAAATTAATTCTAATATCCCAAAATCTGCCGGTAATAATTATAAGGATCGGCAATTAGTAAAATATTTCAGGGAAGGTTAATTTAAGGTAATTAGTAGGGAATTGGTCAAACATTGGCTGATTAATTTAATTGAAACTAATATTGGGGGAATGTTTTGCGTGAAAGGAAATCCTAGCGGGTGTGTGTGTGTGTGTGTGTTTTCCTAATAGTTGTTACCAATTTCCACAAACTTGATATTTTATAACATTGAAATTGTTCATAAAGTTTAGTTCCTGTAAAGTTTTTCCCACTTGCTGTAATATTTATTTTTAATTGTATTTTCAAATAATACGTAGATTAAAACTGAGACACATTCACACATCCGCTAATTTATTGGCTAATTAGATAATATTGTAATTATTCAGCTATTAAATAAACAAAATAACAGTTTAAAATAATTTCTATTTTTGAATTTTAAAAATTTGTTCGACCTTATAAGGAATATTATTATTTCATTCTTGCATAGATCAAATACCTGGGGGCCACAGTACACGAGCAGAACTTAAAGCATGATAGCGATATTGACAGCGGTAATAGCGTTTATATTCAGTTCAAAAAGTGAACTATAGAGCGAAACATATCTTACACTGTAGTGCCAGTAAACCTCTAGGGTCGTAGAAACTTCCCCAATTTGGCAGAGATAACATGTGGGATACGAATCCTAGGTGATAATATCCAAAAACGAAAAGATTGCAAAGGCTGAGGAAAATGTAGATTGACAATTTTATTGTGGAACCTGTGGGCAAATGTCGTCACAGATAGTTGAAGAAGACATTAGCAAGCATCGCAGTTTCCATAACTAATTTGTCGAATTATATTCAGGAGTGCTTAGAATGTGATAATCGTCTTTGAAGTAAGCTACATATAAGTGTTTTTGTGAGGTGATTTGTGGTGAACAATCAGAGTGGAAAACGCTAAACCCAGCAAGTTGCACACACTTCAACTAATCTATGCAGGCACTATAGGGAGGAGTCAGGGTAAGTGTTATGAGTACTGTATAGGCTGCGATGCCATGTTTACTCACAGGGACGCCTAGCTGCTTGAAGAAATAGCTGAGAAGAAATAGTTACCAGTTAGGGAAATGATATTGAAAATTCTATGATAGGAATTGGCACTACCTAGAAAATTGTACAGAAAGAATTTAAATTCAAATCCTATTTCCTGGAGAAAGAGAGCTTGAATAAGTTACTAAGAATCTGTTGAAAATGGCAGAAGAAAGTCACCTCTCAGTTTCTATCAGGCAAAATAGGATATCAATGGATAACAGCATTACTTTGAATGTGACGGATAGCGTGTGCCATCAAAAATATTGGGGTGAAAAGGAAACGTTAGAAATTAAAAAAGATAACGCAGTGAGTTATCAGCCACTGGTAAGCTTCAGTCATTTTTAGGATTGTAATGCCCGGAAAGGGATGAGCGGGTGGTAAAGATTTGTAAGAGAAAGGCTTGTGAAAGCCAAATTCACGTCTTCCTAGAAAACCTATTGCGGTTTCGTTAAGGTATTCGTTCCTTAAGAAAGTACCCTAAGAAATTCCCTAAGAAAGTACAGGAAGAGGTTAGCTTGATTAAAGTGAGGTAGAGGAATATGGGTTGATTAAACCCAAGGAGTAGTAATCTCAGTTACCTCTTCAAATAAGTAGTGAGTGAGGGATTAGTTCAAATGTAAACAAGGACATCAGATCGCAGAAGAAATGGCCACTTCCCCTCACCTACTTCTGGTCACTATTTATTCCCCACCCTTAGCAACTCTTTCACAAACAATTTTTATTTATATCAAAAAACCAACCCAGAGTTGATGAAATATTTACCAAACTTGCCCAGAGAAAGGAGCAGCACTTGTTATCTGGTGAAATTCGGTTATATCTTCTTTAAGAGTGGCTATAATACATCATGTCATCATGCGGTAGTGGTATATGTATGGCTAGTAAAGTGTGCCAACTTTATAACTGGCCTTCATCATCTTTAACTACTCACACACAAAATAAATACTGTTCACACCATTTTTCTTTCCCTATCACTTTGCTCTATTTATCTTAGAGAAAACTGTCTCTGTTGGCGTTTATATTTTTATAAACTCTTTCGAACAAAGTATTTGCGGTGACCATTCAGTTACCAAAGGCCAAAATGATTATAGTTTTAATATGATATATTCAGTGATTCTCACAATTTTAACTATTTTTTCGATCTAATTTCTTAATATGGGAATTGTCTCATTTCCCTACTCGATTTTTCTTGAAGTGTAATCCACTTCACTTCTTCGTTGCTGTGAAACTTGACGCCATGTTGAAGAAGAAGGAGACCACCAAACAAATAAAAATCTGATTGATGCAATATCCGGGCCTACCTAATTTTTCAATATCTTCGATTGCGTTGATTGCGCAGTATATGGGTGAACGTTGTCCTGCAGTAAAAAGAGTACTCCTTTCCTCTGCAAACTACATCCCTTTTTCCGGATCTCAAACTTCTTTCCTCTGTCATAATTCTTCTATTTTCTTGAATACTTTCCATCAACATCTGATTCAAGTGATGGAGTTGAAACTGATTTTAGTCAATCCGCAAACAGCAAAGTAAACTTCCTTGCAGAATTTGGCAGTCTTTCATCTTATTGCTGAAACGTTCGGGAATAAATTCCTGGTGGTTTAAACCTTCAGAAACTTGAAATCATCTCACTGAACGATGTTCTTCTGATCGTTGACTGTATTAGACATTATGTAATACTGAAATAGTGAATAAACTGCTGTAACGCATGCCAACACATTGCGAGAAGCTGACTTGCCAGTAGACAGTGGCTGGCCCGCATGAAACAATGGCCAGTAGCTGTTCTTGGTCGACTGTTTACATTGAGACAAGTAGCTGCCAGTTGCATGCAGCTACTTTGATTAGTTTATTGCGCATACTGTTGGGAAAAAAATGTTGAGCTAAGGAGATATCATAAAACAACAGTACTACGATCTTTTACTGCAGTACTGTGGGCTGAATTAGACAAAGTGCACAAACGAAAAAGAAAGAGAAGTGTTTGGGTAAGAAATTGGCTACAGAAATATCTTCTGTGGCAACCTGTTCTTCAATCACAAAAATTAATACAAAAACGTAAAATCACTCACCCCTGGCTAACGTGTTAGTGAATTTGTGTGCAAACGATACGAGCATTGTGCGATCAACTGACCTGCAATGTGGTGGCGGCTTATGGCCAGTGAAAACGAAAATTGTTGATATAACTGGCATGCCAGTTGCTGACCGACTCGGTTATAACAGCAACTTACACAATGACATTAGCGTACAACAGTCTGATCCTCGAACTCGCAGGCTAGCCTGCACTGTGTAAACAAGGCTTTATTCTGATTTTGATATTGGTTCTTCTTGAGATTGATTCGCTTTCTTTGTGAAAATAAAAGCTATAGAAATTATAGTTAAGAAAATTTTACTGAGGAAAAACACGTGAATGATTGATCACATTATCAGGTATTAACAGTGTTCTGTGTATTCAGGTCAAAATTTGAACATCATGAAAATGTAACTTACATTTTTTTCCTTCATAAGAACCATCATGAAGTTTTATGAAAGCAATCAAATAAAATGGCGATTCTAGAGGAAATGAGGTTATTTTGATGATGTAAATATATATATACATATGCAGGAGTCTCACATATGTATCCGAATAAAGTGACATTAGGAAAAGTCTTGCCAACTGAAAATAAATGAAATAGGAAAAAGTTGGATTTAGCGGCGAAAAAACTTCATTTCTTTCTCTCTCTCTCTCTCTCTCTCTCCCCTCCCTCTGTGTCTCTCTCGCTCTCTTTGATGTTCATTTCTCCTGTAAAGTTTTTAGAACGCTTGCCCACTTAAAAAGAAATGGGGATATCTTCTCACTAAATATTCGCCAAACTCTCTTGTATCAACATTAATTTTTCCTTTCCTTTTTCGATTACTGCCGTTGCTTATACGATGACATCCCAAAGAGCAGTACATGAAACTATACCGTGCAATGAATTATTTATTTCCACTGTGTCCCGTTTGACCACCATATTTCAATAGTTTATTCCGGTTAAAACCATCCCTCAGCAGACATTATCTCATTCCACCTTCAAAGTCTTTTCTATGAAACAGTCCGCTTACACTTTATTCTTCATTTCATTTTAAACCATAGTACTACAGTAAACGTACCAGAAATAGTATGATAACCAAATTCCGCCTCATCGTACCTCTATCTTCCATAAATCTTCCTATCTTGTCCAAGCAATTGGAATATTGGAATTCTCTACCAATATCTATTAAACTATCAAAATCATTAAGCTTCTTCAAGTACTTCATCTTTACCTACCTCCTCCATATTTAACAGTGTTCCTCATTGCAATAGAGCACATTATCTCTATACAGCCACGATAATTGCTAGAAGCGGAACAAACTCTTAAAAGATGCACACACATGGAGAGAAGAAAAGCAAGTGAATAAAAAAGGCGACAATCAAAGCGTGGAAACCAGCCGGCAAAAAAATAAAGGGAGACCATGTTAATCAAGAGGGAATTAATAGCACGCAGACTGTGGTCATCTGTCAGGTGTACAACTATATATACGTGTTAAGTGATACTAGGATTTGCCTGTGGTACGTCATACACAAAAAGGTATATACATCGGCTACTTCTGCAGGGCCTGTATATATATATAGAGTGTAAGTGTAATTGTTGGTTCTTATTGTTGGACCGGGATATACTACCCCGAAGGACGCCAAGTTCCCTAAACAAGTGGCCAGTCTACTCTCTCTTAAAGGGACGACTTATCGAATAATATTTCAATCATCCTTCTTAATTTGGCTAAACTTTAGTAAAAATTTTAACTAAACAGGCATTGAATTTGATTGAATCTCTTTTAGATAATGAAGTTAGCAAAAATTAATAAAACTAAATTTAATGAAAAAAACATCAGTTCAAGATTAATTTGTATTAGACTTTTTTATTAGACCTGGCAATTAAATTACGTAGTGATAAAATCTGTCTATGGATTAAATAGTTAAAGTGTAAAAGGTAGAAGGCAATTAAATCATCCCACAATTTGGACAGAAAATTAGGCGCATCTATACGATTGAAATTAATGACTATTTCAGACAGTTCCTATCTAGAGGATCTCCTGATGGGGAATAATCTGTTAGAGCTAATACCTTTTTAATACTTAGCGATTACCGAGGACCGACCTCGATAATTATTTAAAATAAAATAATGCTAATTACTGTAACGACGAGTTAATTAGGTAATTAGTCAGATAACTAATTAACAAAATTAACCATTAATTAATCATTCAGAAAATAAAAAGAGATAAAATATTAATGGTCCATTCAGTTTTATAATAGTCTGCTTGTGAAGATTTTAACTTAATTCCACCACTAATGTAGAAAAAAATCATTAGAACGTTCTTTTTATCTTAATAACCCCTGTTTGCTGTTTCTCTCGCTCTTTCACCCCTTCCTCCCCTCCCTCCTTCCCATTCGTTCCCAATTCATTTGCAAGTGATCAATTAAAAATTTGTTTTTTCCTCAACCTAATTGGATTTGTAAATCTTTCTTTTGTACGAAAAATACGTGACATATTTGGAATGGCCTAATTAGGTGAACTTGCCCTTTGTACATTTACAAAAAAAAAATGACTTTTAATATAAATCGCAATGTTTATTACAGTTAATGAGTTTCTTCTCTTTTAATAACAAAAGCATGTCACTTTTCTTTTTTTTTCTTTTTTTTTAGGGCAGTATCAAATATGAATGGTGTTTTCCATGTTTGTAAAATAGGTAGCCGGATAGCTGAATTTCAGAGGGTGTGAATAAAACGGTCCAAGCATTGCTTTCCTCAGTTGACATTCTCCGTTTAATATTTTATATAGTTTATTTCAACGGCTGGTGAAAACTTTATGTTATATTCATTTGTGGTTTTAGATTCATGTAAACATAGGAGATACAAAACTGCGTTTTTTTTAAGAGTGGTAAAGTATGATGATGGTGATGGTGTTAAATAAGTAGTAACATGCAAGTAGGCTACAAAGTTTTTCTTTATGATGTCACAAGTAAATAAAGACAAGTGAGTTAACAAATGTACTGCTACTCATTTTGTGTTCCAATACTTATTTAATAAACTCTCTTTCGCAAAAAATTTACTTTCCTCTAGAATCTTTCAAATTCCCTTGTCATTCTTAAACTGTCTCTTCCCAGTGAAGGCTATATCTTAACCATCTAATGAAATCCATTTTAAGGTATCTAGTATTAGTGAGGGGGTTAAGAGATCCATATCCACTAAGTGGTGGATTAGCGGCAGCGCTCCTTCTTATTATTACAGTTTTATTTATTCATTCACTATATCAAATTGGACGTTCTCGACCTAACGAGATCGTCTTCATAGCTAGTAATTTATATTTAGGTCATGTTAATAGTTGTTGAAAACTATTGTTTAATCCATTCTGCACTGGAAACTACCTGTTCCAGTCTTCACCGGAAGAAATTTGTTTAAACGTTCGAGGAGTTTTATGAAACAAATAATAAGACATTCTTAGCACAAAAACAATCAATAACTAAAATGATCCTACATTTTTCATAATTGGTTTGTTTTGTTAAGATAAAGTCAAAGAATATACAGACAACTATTAAAAATAGACAACCAATAATTGTGAAAAAGCAGCGTCTTTTTCAATTATTGATTGTTTTTTTTTGCTAAGAGATGTGTTATGCTTGTGAATTAATTGTTTTATGAAACTACTCATAAGTTTAACTGTTTAAATATAGTTTTCACCAACTACTAACTAGAACTAAACATAAGATGATAGCTAATGACCTAGATTAAAAACGTCCGTCTGTTCAGCGAATAAATAAATAAAATTTGCTATAATAAGTAGTAGTTATTGTCACCAATCCACCTCTGGTCATTTAATGAAATGTTTGTCATACCAAGTTCTTAAATTTAATAGCTAACTACCAATTCGAGAAATTAACTCTTTCTATTGGAATTAGAACCTTTAATACTTTTGAATGGTCACAAACGGTTTGCAGTGACCCAGTTTCAGATTTGAAATTAACCAAAAAGTAATCGCAACTTTCATTCTCTAGTTTTCCTACTTCCTACTACAGTTGGGACTTGGATTGGAATTTTGCCAATTATACGTTTTATTGATATAAAATAGTTTGTAGTGGATTAAATTTAGAGTATTAGAGGGTAGGGTGTTATCTAATAATTTCAGAGACTGTTAATCATTTGCATACATTTAACCTGATATAGAACATTGTTACGCTTCCTACAAAAACGTCATTTTAAACATTACATTGCAGTGAGCACTACTCACCACCTACGATAAGAGGTAAATCGGGAAATGTCGATTAGAAACGAACTACTGCAACACCAATAAAATATCTATAAAAAAAACAATAGATTTTTACAATAAAAAAAAAAAAATATTTTTGTAGAAGGGTCCGATGTCTTGCAATATGTGTTTTGTACCCTTTATTGATCGTGTACATGTCCTACAACCATGGATTCAAACTGATTTCTACTTCTTTTTTTTCTTCTTTTATATTTGTATATGATGAATGACACATCACAGATGATGGCACTGATTGAAGTTTAATTATAACAGATAAGTGTGTGTTTCTATGTGATATTATTACACACACATGTATCAGGTTTTTTCTTTCATAAAATAAATAAATAAATAAAATAACTACCACTTGCAAACCTGCCATTTTACTAGAATTAAATTCTAATTTGCAATTGGAAATTAAATTATAGTTTACATTTGCGTTTTACTTTCTCTCACCGATATAAGAGAAAGTATTGCGTTTTAAAAACAAAAACAATTTTTCTTACTTAGATCATCATCACATCTGACAATTACGTTTTAGTGAAAATCCATCAACAGGAAGTCGATTTTAGTCAATAATTTTTTTCACCCATTATGGGACGCGAATAATTTTATAGTGCCGTGGTCTGAACAAAGCAGTAGCCGTCACTAAGTAATTTTGCAACAGGGAAATCATTCATTTGAGAAAAAGCTATGTCAGGCTAAGAGATTTTATAGAAGGTAAAGGATTTATAAAAAGTATTTGTAGCCAGTCAGTACACTTACACAAATCAGGCAAGACGTGTAGTCCTGATATAAAATAGTTTTTAGTGGATTAAATTTAAAATATTAGAGGGAAGAATGGCTATCTAATAGTTTTAAAAACTCTTATCACTTGCAAACATTTAACTTGATGTAGTAGTCGAAGAGAAAGGAATCCTTTAGTTGCTATTGACATTAAATATCATTTTAATTTATTTATTAATTAGAGAGTAAATTTAGGGGATCTTCATTACCGTTATGTAGTCTCGAGCCAGCAGTAGCCCTCAACAAGTAATTTTATGTCAGAGAAATCAAACAATAGAGGAAAAGATATTTGGAGAAGCACTTTAGGTACACGGAGACCTCTAAGAGAAACGGTGTTCTTATGTCAGGATCCCCGTTTCGGCAATACTAAGTTCCGCATATTTAGGAAGGGACTTTAGAGGGGAATCTAGGGAATGCTTGAGGGAGTTTGACTTTAAGAATATCTTAAGATATTGCTATCATCCCAGTAGGTGCAGGAGAAAGTCCTTTATGATTACTTTTTTTAATAATTAATACAAATAAAAATGTTAGGAAATATAGACTTTTGCACATTTTCCAGAACATTTTGTTTTTAATAAAAGTGAAGTGTTGAATACAAAGGTTAAAGAAAATTGTTTCCATTTCCACCAGAAAATCCCCACCACTATCCCCAGAAAATCATCTAAAATAATGTAATGTGGTATTTTCGATTAAAAATTAGTTCCACCAAAACTTTCAAGATACTCAAAAGAAATTTAGATTTATTACAAAATGCGAATTAGGTTCTGAATTATGCTGTAACCCTATAAAGGCAACAACAATAATTTTCCTAATTATAAAACAATTATTTTTTGGATTTTCAGACCTCGAAGCATCCATTTCCGGCAGGAGTTCCACTTCTTATCGAATTCTCCAAAACCAATTTCAATCGTTCCTCTTTTAGAAGATTTAGATTTCTCTTTTCACCAAAGGAAATTAATGGAATTATTGAACATTGAGGAAAACTGTACGGAAACCTCTACACAGATTTTGAATCTCAATGTTGGCCTTGCATCTCTTGGCCTTTGATCTTGCTAATATTATGAATATATGACGTATGATTCTAGTGAAACTTATTAACTGTTGATTTTAGCCCAAAATTTTGAAGTTTGTAAACAGCAGATTTTGAATTTGAAATAAAAGAAAAAATGGAGATAGATGCAGCGAATATTCATTAGTCAACGTAGAGTTTATTCAACCAATCTTAATATTAAACAATTATTTTGCAAATATAATTAGTACTTATTCATGGAACTTAACTGCATACATAATTAAATAACTGGTTTAACTTAATTTTATAGCCAAAGTTAATTGTACTGGAAAATTGTATTCAATTTTAGTAATACTTTTTTGGGTGGGCTGTATGAGTTTTTTATTCATTTAAACACTTTACCAGGGTTTAATTTTATTCCTTTCTTACTTTTTTTTTTCTTAGATTGTTAAAGTCCCATCCTTTGTTAAGCAATCTCTAAAATATAAGGGGAAAGAAATGAATTCATTTAACTAACTCCATAAACCTTTTACCTGATAATAATTAACAAAGTCCCAAGTAGAAAAAAACAGAAAAATGGATTTTCATTCTATCGAACTTTTCCGGCTTCTGCAAATCTATAGAGAGTCTTCGGGCTGAGACCGCGTCTATGGTTTCAGCACAAACCGATGCCAGGCTATTCCGATTTCACACAGATGCCTTTGTAGGTAGTCATGTCCCGTAGTTAGCCTGACGGTACGGCTCCTACAGCGATTTGGGTCAATAACAAAAAAAAAAAAACTGGAGTGAAACATTCACACGACGTCCTCTTTACTGCAATTAAATATACATATTTATGTTGTTCCTCACCTATCTACACCTACACCTACAAGTGTAGTTGTCAGATACAAATTGTTGAAATCAACTTTCCACACTTCCTTACTCTGACGATGGATAAGAATCCAAAAATAGTCAGGAAAAACGTGTATATGCATACTATGGCGGATAAAATCCCAGATACCAGCGTTGCGGAAATCTGTTTTTCCGGAAAATTTTTGAGCAATATTTTTAAATATTATATAATTGACAGTACCCTACTACATTGTATTGAAGTAGTATTTTAGGGGAAAGCATAATGCTTCCGTTTCCTCAGAACTCACCAAAAAAATCAATTTTCTCTAGTAAAGTTACAATAGGAAGTTCCATGAAAATCTCGGCCAAAGAGCCGCTTTTTAAAAATTCGCAAAAAACTTTTTCTTTGTTTTTACAGCGCCTATGAACCGATGGTGGTGTGGGCCATTCGGAATCGCGCTGCCCAGTAAAGTTTGGATATTGTTTTCCACTTGTCCATGTTCGTGCATTCCCAATGACCACAAGTGGACATTTGCCGAGGTGGAAGCCGGTCATCTCGTCAATCTGGCAAAGAGGACATGTTGCTGAACGGCTATTCCGATTTTGCACAGACGTCTTTGTAGGTAGTCAGGTCAAGTAGTTAGCCTAAAATATGGTTTGGCATCCCTTCTTTCCAGATTATAGAATAACTGAAAATACCAGTTAGTAAACGCGCACTTCCGGTTGTGGATTTTGTCCGAAAACTTCAGGCTGATGCGATGGTAGTACCTAAACGGAATACCAAGTTTGAGCTTCCTGGGATTTTTCGTTTACGAATGTTTTATTCTAATCACACACATTCATATACAAACACACACACACACACATACACACACAAAGAACCATTCGTTAAAAACATTTTTTTTCTTATCAGGGAACCTCAAAACATGTACCTATTTTTCGGAGAAAACCCAAATTTCGAATTTGACACGATTGTAATTACCTCCTTTTCGAATTAAACACCATCCAACTATTGTAGGAAAAATATCTTGCCTAAATTCCGGATCTAAAATCCGTTAAATGAAATTGCAACTTTAACAGTTTTTACTTTTTTAATTTCTGTTTTTCGTGATTTCCTGAAAATAGCTCAAACGATAAATAAACTTGGTACAAGACATTGTATTTGAAGTCCCCCCCCCCCAACTAGTTTTAAGGTATTCTTAAAGGGCTTTCATTGTTACGCTTCCTACTAAAACGTCATTTTAAACATTTCATTACAGTGAGCACTACTCACCACGTATGATAAGAGGTCAATCGGTAAATGACGATTAGAAACGAACTACTGCAACACCAATAAAATATCTGTAAAAAAACAACAGATTTAAAAAAAAAAAAACATACTATCGGTTTATGTTTGTAGAAGAATCCGATGTCATGCAATATGTGTTTTGTACCCTTTATTGATCGTTCGTGTACATGTCCTACAACCATGGAATCAAACTGATTTCTACTCCTTTTTTTTCTTCTTTTATATTTTGTGTATGATGAATGACCCATCACTGATGATGGCATTGATTGAAGTTTAATTATAACAGATAACTGTGTGTTTCTATATGATATTATTACACACACATGTATCAGGTTTTTTCTTTCATAAAATAAATAAATAAAACAACTACCACTTGCAAACCTGCCATTTTACTAGAATTGAATTCTAATTTGCAATTGGAAATTAAATTATAGTTTACATTTGCGTTTTACTTTCTCTCACCGATCTAAGAGAAAGTATTGCGTTTTAAAAACAAAAACAAATTTTTCTTATTTAGATCATCATCACATCTGAGAATTAAGTTTTGGTGAAAAATCCATCCACGGGAAGTGCGATTTTAGTCAATAGTTTTTTTTCACCCATTATTGGAACCGAATTACCATTTTATAGTGCCGTGGTCTGAACAAAGCAGTAGCCGTCACTAAGTAATTTTGCAACAGGGAAATCATTTGAGAAAAAGCTATGTAGATGTCTCCAGGCTAAGAGATTTTATAAAAGGTAAAGGATTTTTAAAAAGTATTTAAAACAAGGGGACTTGGAGTATCTTCTCTCCTTGAGTAGGCGAATTGATTCGTGATAAGCCTGGTAAGTGTACTGATGGGCCCGCTGGGGTAGCCAGTCAGTACACTTACACAAATCAGGCAGTCCTGATATAAAATAGTTTTTAGTGGATTAAATTTAAAATATTAGAGGGAAGAGTGGCTATCAAATAGTTTTATCACTTGCATACATTTAACTTGATGTAGTAGTCGTAGAGAAAGGAATCCTTTAGTTGCTATTGACATTAAATATCATTTAATTTATTTATTAATTAGGGAGTAAGTAATACAAACAAAAAGAACTTATATAATAACTCTTACCAATTTTCTCTTACCATGTTTCTCAAATTACATTGTGAACGAATTCTCTGAAACTGTGCATTAAGACAACATTCAATTGTTCTTACTGTTAATTAGGTCATACGAATGGAATCATTACCGTTTTCCGGTTCCAAGCCAGCAGTAGCCGTCAGTTAATTAGCCGTAATTTTATGGCTAAGAAGAGAACAATGGAAGAAAAGGTCTTTGGGAGGGTCCAAGCTGAAAAATTTATAAAAGCTATATAAGACAGGGGACTTAAAGTACCGTCTCTCTCTCACTAGGATACAATTGGGATCCTGGAAAGTGTTTTGACTGGCTTCTTGGGTAACCAGTCATTTACGCAAAATAGGCAAGGCGTCTAGTCCTTTGTGCCAGGATTGTGGCGATGGAATTAGGGTAACGGTGTTCCTAGATCAGTATTCCCGTATCGCCAATACCTAAGTTCCGCATAATTAGGAAGGCAACATGCTCAATGGAAAATGCTGGCGGGGGGAGTTGGAGATTAAGGTTATTTTAAGATATTGTAGTTAGATCGATAGATTGCTGCGTGAGGCCCTTCAGGACCTTTTTTTTTTCTGTGAGGTTTGGATAAGAGCCAAATTGGCTTACATCCCGAACCTTTGGGCACCCTTTGATAGTAATAATAATGTTGTAAATTGGATGTTGAGGTTCGGTCATACAAAAGAACTGTTTTTAAATTTCTACCGACGTTTCGGCAAATTTATTGCCTTCTTCAGGGTCTGTACAAAGGTTTTAATACAAATCAGAAAAATAGAAACAACATAAAATATGAACTTAAAATAAATATTTTCGAAATAAAATTTTGACAATTTGTGATTTAGTTTAATATTGATCTGTTCTACAACAATAGTTAAAATAAATTTGAATGTGCTATATATATCATACTTGTTTAGTTTATTTTATAAAAATTTTTATTTTGAAAAATTTTATTTTAAGTTCATATTTTATGTTGTTTCTGTTTTTTCTGATTTGTATTAAAACCTTTGTACAGACCCTAAAGAAGGCAATAAATTTGCCGAAACGTCGGTAGAAATTTAAAAAGAGTTCTTTTGTATGACCGAACCTCAACATCCAATTTACAACATTGAATACAGCGGTCGTAACGAACACCAAAACAATAATAATAATAAGTGATGCAAAACCATTTTCTAAAAACCTTTGTTTTAACTCAGGGGACACAAATCTTGTATTTTAGGTGAAAACTCGTAATCGAAAACTTGACATGATAACAGTACCTCCTCTTAATAGCAATAAGAGAAAGTAAAACATTTCAGTAAAGTACACTTCTTGGTTGATGGATTATGTACAAAATCTTCGCGTCAAATAAACGGAATTCCCAATTTCAGCGTCTGAAACATTCGGAAAACATTTTTTCGTACTTAAGATATCTTGAACTTCTGTTTTTGCTGAAAACTCAATTTCGAAAGTTTGACACGATTGCAACACTCCCTCCGACCAACAATAAGAGAAGTAATAAAGGAACAAAGAAATATGATAAAATATGAGAGGATGAAAAAAAATTGTATTTTAAGATAGATCCATCCAATTCACAATAGATCCAGTACCGCAATAGTGAACAAAACTGACAGCTTAAATTACAATATTTGTGATGAGTCCTGGCACTATAAATATTGGGGCTTCCAATAGATTTCATATTTCAATCTTGTCAGGAACATCCGATCTTGGAATAAATGTTTATTTTACTAGAAAGTAAATCAAACGGACATTCCATCAATTTAAAATACAATATTTACTTTTTTTCAATACTTTGTTATTTATAAATTATATTATATCACGGAAAGAGTTAAAACTTTATAATTTAAATATGCTTTTCTTTATCTTATTAGCTTTTGACATAAAAATATATGCCGCCAATTAAATATATGCTATTGTAATGGGCCGCGCGACATGGAATGCTAAATAGGCGGAAATTCATGCAGTTGGAATGCCTGGCCTGTTCAACCTTGCCATGAAGTGTCGATCCCCTTATCTGATAGCCAGGTGCCATCAAAGCACCGCGTTCACATGTCATTAGTTTGAAAATGATATGGGAATGCCTCTACAATGCTTGGGAAGAAATAATAAAGTTATTTTATACTGGCCTTCTAGCAGTGTTTGTTGGTGTGGGGGATAACAAGATGACCGACACAAGGCAAGGAAAGGCAATGTAACATCCTCATGGGGCTAGAATCATTTATGGGATAAGCGACCATTCTCTTTGAAAAGACCCAGAAACGAGAAGGAAGTCAAGAGAGTATTGCTCTGGTTGGTTCTCCAGAACCCTCCGAGGATTGAGGCAATACCTGTCTTAGCCAATTAAGGCGTACTTCAGTCTGAGCAAAAATAAGTTTCCATGAGACAGATTTCTTCTCAGAGCATTGCAGACTTGGACACTGAAGTAGCTGAGCCTAGTAAGCGATAGCATCTGCAGATTCTGCATCTGGGGGACGTAAAGTAGACTCCTCCAGTAAGTCTTCAGATGTACTGTGATGCTATCATTCAACAAAGATTAAAAACGCCTAGATGGGACCATAATTAAAAGGATGGAAAGCTTTCAGATATTTGAGGTTCGTATTTCTAGGGATGGTTTCTCAGGTAAATATGTAGATTTCCGCTCCCATAGTGGAAATCACTTTAACACTTTAATATAAACCAAACGTATATTAAACTCGGTTGTATGGAACCCACATATGTCAGAAACATAAGAGCGAAAAAAACGAATATATATGTTATATGGAAGTCTTGACCTTTTCTAAGTTGCAGGCTCAGAAGTTAAGAAATGACGAAATAGATTAATGGCGCAGATATGCGCACTATTCGAAAGCATAACATGTAAGGACGGAAGGGAGCGAAGGATAAGGGAGCTCATGGGTGAATGACGACATTATAGTTCGTATAAACGAAGGCCTCTTTTTTGGTTCGGTCACATATTAAGAATGGGAAAGTTAGCCAAAGTTATTTTTGGAATGACAATTACCCAGTTAGAATTAGAATAACACAGGGGGGGGGGCTCAAACCCAGGCTCTGCAGCCTACACATTGAGGGTGCCAACCCCTCAATACCTAATAGAGGAATCCTGGAGTAGAAGTCCAGGACCTTCTCCACCAGTCCTTCTTGAAGTACGATTTCCTCCGAAGATCTCGTACCTCACTCTACCGATTGCAACGCAATCAAACAACAGGTGAGAGGCCGTCTCCTCCTGACACAATCTGCACAATGGCTCCAAATCAACCAATCCCACCTTGCGCAGATGATTCTTGAACCTACCGTGCCCTGTAAACAGGCCCGTTATCAGACAAATCTGATACCTGCTTAAACCTAGGGTCACTCTGGTTCTTCTACAGCTCTGGCATGACCATTTTGTCGTGTTTTGCCCCATTCTCTCAGAGACGCCCTCGCCATACTTTTGGCTATACCCAGAACAGGTTCCGGCCCACATAAAGGAGTATCCGCTCCATTCCAGGCCAGTTGGTCGGCTAGTTCATTACCTTTTATCCCCTTGTATCCCGGCACCCATACCAGCCGCACTTTGTTGTGCCGGGATAACGCCTCGAGGGAGTCTCTAAACTCTCTGATTAGGGAAGAAGTAATTCTGAATACCCTAAGTGCCTTCAGTGCCGCCTGGCTGTCCGAAAAGATGCTTATCTCCCTATTCCTAGGGCCCATGCATAAATTCTTCTCAGCACAGACCTTTATTGCATAAACTTGAGCCTGGAATACCGTGGAGTATCTACCGAGGGGCCTCTCAATGAGTACCTCCGGTTTAACTCCATATATACCGAGTTAAACGCAGGCCATTTTGGATCCATCCGTAAACCATGATCCCCCAGTCCGGCCTGGTTTTCCCAACTTTTAGCTTATTCCTATTTTGACGTAAAGATAACTTGGGAGGGGCAATCAAAGTGGAATGTTGGACAGCACTCTTCCCAGCTATCTTAATGATAGGGCCAGGATCAACCTTCTGTGTTATGTCCAAATGCTTGGCCAAGGAGCTCCTCTGCTTCCACTGGCCATTGTTCATTAGTCTGTACGCACTAGCCCCGCCTCCGCTTGTATTAAAAGATGCAGCGGAGGTAACCCCAGCAGTACTTCCAATGCAGACGTTGGGGCACAACAAAATGCCCCCGAAATCAGCAGGCACTCCAGCCTTTGTATCTCTGATAGGTTCTTCCTCGCGACCTGCTGTTCCGTTTTTGGCCATCACACCACTGCCCCATAAGTGAGGACAGGTATGATGGTCCACGTATAGAGCCATTTTGGGGGAGAGATCCCATGTTTTCCCGCAGGCTCTAGTGAATCCACAGAGAGACTTCTTTGCCTTCGTGTAACATGTTCTTGATGCGCTTTCCAGGTGAGTCTGGAGTCCAGAATGTCCCCAGATATTTCATCTGACCCCACATAGTTCTTCCGACGTTCAATATGCTGAAGCATTCAACATTCCTTCTTCTGGTAAATGGAAACAAGGTGGTCTTAGTAGGGTCGATCATCAGGTCCACCCCTCTACACCACCTCTCCACCACTCGCAGGGCCTCCTGTAGAAGCTCACTGACAACAGTCTCGTGTTCATAAACGAGGAAAGGCCTATTGGTCTAAAATCTTTGGTCTGGATATGAGTCCTCTTCCCAGGCTTCGGAATAAAGACAACTCTTACAGGCCTCCATGACAACGGCACATGGTTGAGGGCCAAACTTGCCCTGATTATCCTGCAAAGGATAGGAGTAAGTTCACCCAGTTAGAAGAAATAGAAGTAGATCAAGGCAGGACTGTCAACTAGGAATTCAGGAGGTTAGAACTGCCTTGAAAGAAGTAGCTGGAGATAGAGGACCCAAGCTGGCAACCTATAAGCGAAGTCTGTGTGAAGAGTAAAAGAAGTAAAACAGTACTGATAAAGTATTCGGAGAAAAATTACTAAAACCGTTGAAGTTGAAATTATTCAAAAACACTTTTCCAGATTTTCGGCTGAAGACGTTTAAAACATTTTCCACAAACAACAAATGATTTATTATGAAAGTTTTGTATAAACTAAAGTTTGTATTTTTTTTCTCCCTCTCTCTCACATGCACACTCTCCGCATTTTACTAAATTAGAGATAAGTTTAGTGTTGAGGTATGTGTGTGTATGGAAGATGTTGTTACTTATGAAGATATCAACGAGCATGCTGGTCTGTGCCTTCATAAATAATAACAAACAGTAGTTGGCAGCACTGCTACAGCGAGAAAGAGTGAGCATGTGTGAATGGGGAAAGTTGAAGAACGTTAACCAACTACATTCTCCAAACTTTAATACATCTTTTATAGGATGAGTAACGGCTGCCAACCTTCAACCTTATGTATATTAAACATTGTTTTGATATATTGCGTTTTTATCGTATTTATTTTACAGTTATGTGTATATATAAGGATTTTTCCTCCAATTTTAATTAATTTACAAAATAATTTGTGTTTGCAGCATAAATGCTATAAAGACTTTGCTGAAATCCTGCTTAATAGAATGTATATTTAAGAGCGATTAAATGCACAATGTACGTATCAAGTCGATAATGTTCTGCAGATGTATTTGATGCATCAGCATTGTTATCTTCACCATTATCGACAATAACATTCATCTTCCTTTCCAATATGGTGAGTAACATACTCTTTCCTAGTCTGATGGCATAGGACTGAGAGGATGTTTGGCACTATTAGTGCCATAAGCTCCACTCCCACGGTGGCCTTGGAGGTCCTGCTGGGAGTACCTCCTCTGCATATGTTTGCGCGGGCGGCTTAAGGACGACCTATATAGTGACTAGCAGTCATAACCTTAACTCTGCGACAAATCCGAGGGTATGGAAATATATTGGCGGAATTAGAGAAAATTCTACCAGTGTATATAGGAGCAGATCTAATGAAGCCGACGTATCTCATGAATCATTTCAAGGTGACAACTTCAGAAATGGACTTTACTACCATATTGATCCAAACACGATAGATAAATGATTTATCCAGAAGCTGTACCGGTGTGGGGGCTGAGGGATATATTAAGTGAGCTGGCATCAGCATCCGCATATCTTTGGTAGTATTCAATCTGTTTTTCCGGCTGAAATCTTCGTCCTAAACTGACCTTAAGAATAAGGGCATTACAAGCAGGAGAATTGCGATCTCCCTGGCGAATCGTAAAGCCTCCGGCTAGGCTGGAGCCGGGGCACAAGGGCATTCAAGAAAAATAAGAAGCCGATAAATTGGAAAAGGGGGCGCCTCATGAACGCCCATTCCTCCTGTGCCTTTCTGATGCGTCTGATATAAAACCGCCTGTGGGGCCATTGAGAAATGGCTAACACGAAAACATGGCTAACACACTTTGTATTGGAAAAACATTACGGGCAAAGGCATTCAAGATTTTCTTAAAGGGCCCTATCTTTTTGGCAAAATAAAAGCAGGCTAAGGAGAATCACTGCCCTAGTCAGGGCACTGCCTTATATGAGCATCTACATAGTATGGGTCTCTCTGCGGATCCACTTAGCCAGAAGGATGAGACACCGTTTCACGGGGAGCACTATGTTCGTAGACCATTCCAGAAATTTGGCACCTGTAAGTTGGTGCCGAATCCTGATTCGGAAATCTCTCTCGCCTCAGCTCTGACGTTTTTTATTCGAAACAGGGCTGATGTGTGTTATTTTACGGGAGCAGCACAATGGGCCCATTGGTGGCCCAAGTGCAGAACTTCCCTAGAGAGACCTCGATTTCTTTCCAATATTATAACCAACTTTCTTCAAAACTATTTTCAAGTCTAAAGACCCGATTTAAACAATAAAAAATAAAAGCACTTTTACTGACAAGATTACTAATTAATTAATATTGCGGAACAAACTACTAATATAGAATAGTAATAGTGGGGGTAGTCAACTGGAAATAATCTATTACTTTAATACTTCCTCCATCGTACCATCTGAAGAGGTTAGCTATGTAACAATGAAACAGGAGAGCTTCTTGGATTTGAAATACATGCAGAATTAACAAAGTAATCTGATTCAAATTATTTTCATGCTGTCGTAGAAGTAGCCAAATCAACTTATCTTTTATTATATATATCTATTATTGTAAAACACTTTCAAAAAAATATCCCACAAATAAGCGGTCAGACACTTAATGCAGCTCTCAATAAAATTATTGAAATCATAGTTCTATCCAGTAGAGGAAGTATCGCTTTTTAAAATGAGCTCAAATTATCCGCAAGGATGTAATATTGTTTTCCTCTCCAAAAGTATGTAGATTTTTTGTTTTTAAGAGAGATCAGCTAAGACCAAAACACTGACTTAGAAAATCAATTGGGCTTTCATTATTGAGCTTTTTTGCTGTGTGTGTCTGTTGTACATTGTGGGTAGTCTTATGTGAAAGTTTAGGAATGTCATGTAGAAGGAATGATTGAGTGCTTGTGGGTGTATGTCTCTACTTGGAGAACTAGAATTTACCGACAGAAAGCTAACCCTAAGAGGCAGTATCCATCAAGATGTATGAGTGAGTGTTGGCAATGTTAGAATATGTAATACGTAGTTGGGATGGAATAACCGCAGGAACGTTAAGTTACTCAGAAGAAGTGATTAGCCCTACTAAAGTTTATAATCCTTTAATTCTTCCTAACATTGCCATGGCTTGGCTCTTCACGGCCATGAGGGGCTCATATATAATGAATGTAAACTTTCACGCCACGTAATAGAGGTGTAATTTAAAGTTGCGGCCATAAAATATGATAAATTATAACCATTGTTTGATGATGAGTTCTTCAACTTTAAAAACTAACCAAAATGGTTTAGATTTATTATACAGCATGAAAAGCACGACACATTAGATAATCCTCATAGAGGACTGTAATCCTGGAAACCGGCAGGGCGATAATAATCAGTAGAAAAACCTGATAGAGACCTGAGCAAGTAAAAAGAAATCCAGCATGAAATATTCGCGTCTTTGGCTCATGCATTTCTCATTGTTACAGTAAACAGATTTTTAAATATTAGTAATTTTACTAAAGTTTAGTTGCCCTTATTATATAGGTAATAAGATCTCATATTGAAATAACAGTTTAGAGTAAATTTGAAGATATAATTCCTCGTACTGGCTAATGATCTATTTTTTTAGATCTAGCTTGTTTCTAAATCACTGGCTTGTAAAGTGCTTCATGATAGACTCTTGAACAGTTGAGTGAATACTCGTTTTTTTATGTTGAAACTTCTTGAAAACTAGTTGGACACGGTTTTTGTTAAGGAAGACCTACGTTAAGTTCCAAATTTGTTGTTTATATGTAAAATCTTACTAGTTTAATGTGTGCTTGATGTTTTTTAAGATTACCTTATATCCGTTTCATACAAGTGGTCGTGATAGCAACTGTTGCACGTGCGATGTATGGCATCCGTTTCGTGTTTCAGCAGCCGCTGT
>JAAEAF010014348.1:0-213003 GCA_011037195.1 Triatoma infestans
TGTGGGAGAAACTTCACAATACTTACATAAAAGACTCAAACAGCACAAATACGACATTACTTCTAAAAAAATTGACAGTACAGCACTTTCCAAGCACGCTCTATCCTTGAACCATACATTTGATTTCCATAATCCTTCTATCCTCGCTACCCAGCCCAATTACACCAAGCGACTCCTTACTGAGTCCATACACATCCATCTCCAACCTAACCCTGTTAATCATAAAAAAGATAAAGACCTTATTTCTTCCCATTACAATTACATCCTCTGTTCCCTTAAAAAATCCTAAAGGATGAAAAAAAAAAAAAAAAAAAAAATTTATACAAAATAAATAGAAAAAGCAATTTTCCTATCCCCTCTCCATACATTACTTTCTCCTCACATAACGGTACTTACATAACGGTCCCCCTTTCTCCTGACCTTCTGCATTACAACAAACACCCTTTCATTACAGACTTAACATTTCTACTGTAATCTCACCAATGTATTTTGTTTTTTGTTTGTGGTTTATTTGATAATTTTTTATGTTTATAACTCTTTATTTATTTTTGTTTTGTATTGTTCCTGAAGAAGACAAAGTTTGTCGAAACGTCGAACGTGTTAATTATTATTAAAAAACAATTAAAAAAAAGTTATATTTTTTTGGTTTATTGATTTTTACCCTGAATTGGTCGTGAAGCCAATTAATTCTTGTTTTCATATTATAACTAACGGCCAACAAAAAAAAAAATCTCCTGTTATTGGAGATAGTTCAATTGGCGCTACCTTCTGGACTGCAGTGTACTTCAAATCTTCCTGTTATTGCTAGATACATGTTATATTCACCATATCTAAATTTAAATTGGACAAATAAGTCAATATCTCAAGTTTAAACAAATATTATTAAAATTTATCACAACAGCATTAACTGCAGCGAAAAAACGCTCACGTGAATGCTTCACACCAGAATTTTTGTTTTAAGATAAAACTATAATGTTGAAATTAAAGTGTTAATATGAATATTTTAGTTGGGTAATTTTTTCCACATATCTGATGATTTTTTTTTTTTTTTTTGATCAATGAAAATAGAAAATATTTCAATTAATTTCTGCTAAATCTATAACTTCATTAATAGTAAGAAATATGCAAATGAGTGTCTTGTAGTGTTTATTACAGTATTTGTGACATTTGTGAAGATATGTTAGAATGTAAAGTATGCAGATTCCACAGTCCCTATACCAAGCATAACGTCAATATGCATTATATTGAGGAGGTATTAGTATTGCAGAGAATGTAGTACAATATTGGAGCGCAGTATTATCTGACTAGCGATCGAGTTTCTCTGAAGATGTTTATTCATAGTAACTCAATGACATGCTTCTTAAAATACAAACATCTCAGTGCAATAATATTGCAAGTGTGCATTTAGACATACGAGGATATTATATACAGAATACTGCACTTATCTAAAACACACACACATATATATATATATATTATATAAAAAAACACGAACTTAAAACTTATACACAAATTGGACGCGTATGATTAGTAATTCTTAGAATTTTCTACATTGCTTCTCTTATTTCTTGGTTCAATAATTTTTTCTACTATCTGATGTGGCTTTTTTTTTATTGCAATATTCACCACATCAATACTACAACATATGCTGAATATAAAGCGAACAAAATAATAAATGTTGAAAAATCTAAATACAGACTTGAATACTGTTATTTGATGCAAGTTAATTATTAATAAATAAATAAATAATAATAGAGAAATTACTGTTCGATACATTTTTATTTTATCATTAATCTATTTTAGTTTGACTTTTTATTTCCCTGGTTTATTTGGTTCTGTTAATTATTTTTCGGTGGTAAAGGCATTCTTCATCTTCTTCCCATGTAAGACTTTGGCCTTCTTCAGCAAATTTTGCCAACTATCCCGATCTAACACTCTCCTTTGCCATTGCCTAACATCTATTTTCATCAAGTAAGCCTCCATATCTTGCAGCCATCTCAACCTTAGCCGTTACCTTGGTCTTCTGCGGCTTGGATGATTTTCACAAATCTTTCGGGGAGTTCTCTCTTTATTCATCCTATGCAGATAACCTACCAGCGCAGCCTTTCTAGTTTGACTGCAGTCATTTTATTTTCTTCTGGAAAAAAACTGTTTTCCACTACTGGGCCATACATACATCTAAGAATATTATAATAAGAGTATACAGCCGTCCAGCATCTTATTGAAAGTTTTTTCGCATAAACCGATAGTTAGAAAGTTTTTCTCGAAATGTATTAGAAAGTATTTCTCACTTCTAAATTTTACGCTTCCAAAATGAAGCGGATATAATCTTTTTTTAAAATATTTTCTTTGAAATTATTAGATCCCAAAGCACATGGGAGACATTGTAAAATTAACATTTTAGAAACAGTGACGAACCCAAATTGATGATTTCGATTGCTCACACATCTACATCTAAGGAACCGATGGTTTCTATCGAACCAATGACGAGGTCTCAGCCCGGAAATTCAAGTGTTTTTCATGAAAATGACCGAGGAAACCTAAAAGTTCAACCAATTTCTTTATTAACGTTATTTGTCTCATACATGAGGGTTTAAGGCTGCTCTTAGGTCTCCACTTCCATTGATAGATATTACTACTATTAACAATGTTAAAGCATACCAACTTGCGGGCTAGGATGGTTTATAGAAACTACGCCCAAAAAGATTCTTTAAGAAAGGTTGATTGCGAAATAATAAAAAATAAAAAACAGATCAACAGGCCAATAAAAGAAAATAAGAATTTTGAAAATAGTTTAGTGAAATAATCTTGTGAATTTAGCTAGTTTAAAAAGTGTATTTTAGTGAAGGGAAAAGAGCCAGTTACTATAATTTAGTCAATGCAAACCAGGAGACAAAGGGGAAGAAACAGTCAGGGTAACACAATACACTCCCTTCAGACATAACAGCATTATTTGAAAAGATTTGGACTAACAATTAGAAGGCATTCTTTCAGGACAGTGTGCATTCTGCTTTCAAACAAGGAAAGTCTGAAACAGACACCGAATCAGAACACTTGTCTTTCACTCTCTTAGCATCAGTGCCAGTCATAAGTTAAAGCATAAGAGCTTTGCACTTATTCTAGATAAATAATTGATTTATATATATAATTGTTGTGATATTGTAAAATATTTAAATATCTTTACAGATAATATATTTAATTTAATCTACCAGTGTTCTCGTGATTATTTCTTAACACTTCTATCTCTGTCTCAAACATACACACAAGCCCTTTACTAAACCGCTCACACCACAAGCTACCACTACACTACAACACATCACACCAATCGAATTTCACTGGTGATTAGGAAAGCGACAGTTTTTAGTAAAGAGGTCCAGAATGTTCTTAACGCTAAGGTTGAAAGACAAGTAGCGACGAAATGAATATGGTGATTCTTGTAGTAATTTCAGAATAGCGGCAATTTGGATCCTACATACATGACCTAGTAAATGTTTAGTTTGGGCAATATTTAGTAATTAGCTTACAAATAGTAATTACCTTTCATCACTCTCTTTCTAGGAGCCTTTCAGCTCACTGTCCGGTGATGGACAGTGTTGTCTGTAACGAGAGAAAATTGTCTGGAGGCCGGCAGTGCACTGAGAAGGCTTCAGGCCTCATTGGCCACAGATGTAGACGCTCAAATATATAAAATTTAATTAGCAATATATCTTTAACATATATTTGACTTTAATGTATCACAGTAAATTTTCTATATATTTTTCAATATAAGAAATTAAATCTTATTTTACAACAGTGTCGTATCTTAGTTGAGCGTTAGATCTGTGGCTTTAGAGCTGAGGAGATATATTGCGCGATATTACGTTCGATTCCCATGTTGTTGATCCTGGATTTCATTTGATGAATAATTCGATAAAAATAGGGGTTTTATATAGTGAAAAATATTTTATTCTCCTCGTCCACGACATTTTATCGGTACATGGCGAAAAGACTGTTTGGAAATATAGGTTTTACTTTATATTTTCTTTATAAAATGACCGTCTTTGTAAGTTTTTAATTAATAGTAAGTTGATAGATATTTTAATACAATTTTATGCTGTTAAATAACAAAAACCTAGTTTAATTTAACTTAATACTTTATCAAACTAATTTATCACCTCTAGAATAAGGTTGATTATTCAATAAGATGTTCAAAGAGAATTTGTAACGGGCCAATTATCGTAGCCAAGGATTCTAGAGAAATTAACCTCTTCCTCTTCAGAATTATACACCTTCCAGTTGTAGAATGAGCAGGCGAGACGACAGTAAATATATATATATATACCTAGTGTATATATATCTACTATGGAATGGATATTCAAATCTAAACTAAACTAGGAGAATTGAATGAAGATCAAGAGGATCAAATCGCTCACACATTTACACACACAACAACAACACACACACACACACATATATATATATATATATATATGTACCAGAAGATGATCTTTACTATTCTGGTCTCCTTGATGTATTGTACAAAGCAATATCACAATATTCAATAATTATCTTACCCTTTGTTCAATTGGTACGTCAGCATCTAAATTTCCACGAAGCTATAATAATAATAATAATAATAATAATACTTTATTTAAACATAAAAAGATAATTGATACATACAATACAATATATAGATTATTTTACAACTTGGTAAAAATTATAAGTTAATTATACTTATATTCTCATACAAAAGAAAATCGGTACTGCCAAGCTTTCTGAGCATAGTTAATAATTTGGCGATAATCGGAAAGAGCCACAAGGTCCGCATTAATCAAAATATTTGGCCCTAAATATCGGAGACGAAACGCAAGACAGAATTGGGCATTCAGCTCCCTTTCGCGAGTTGCATAAAGTGCATAAATTGCATTCTCTCTCTTTCCATCCATGGTGAATGATTGAGGAACAACAGTTCATCTCTCATTTTAAATAATAACGAAGCTCAGTTAAATTATAATTATGAGAGATTTTATTTAAAACAGAACAACGATGCTCTGTTAAATCCAACTTTTAACACATGTGATGAAGACATGGCACTTCTCACAGACTCGGTCCGACCAGCTGACTGGATCTTATCCAACAAAAACATTAATTGATTTCTTCAAAGGGATACATACTTGAAGTAGAAGAATCAAAATCAAAAGAATATTTCTGAGCTATATGAAACCAAGAGAACCATAACACTTACTACTTTATTATCGCCAAGGCAATTGTTTTAGACTAAGGAAGCTCACGATTAATAATTTTTAAAATGAATTTAAAGTGAAGATGCATTGTAAAAGTCAAAATCAAGTCAACCTCAGTTTCAATGTGCAGCATAAGATTTGGGGTAACTGAAGAAAGCGCGAGAAGCTTTTTAATAATAGTTCATCATAGCATTGATCATCTCAAATCTGAGCTCCATAACAGGCAATAGAGCGGCAGAGTGAAATAAAAATTTGAAATTTTAATGAGAGAGGAACGGAATTGCGTGATATACAACCAGACCAAAGAGTATTCAATGCTTTCTTAGCAACAGAGATTTTCTCCTTAATGTGATTGTTGATGAATAGGAAGGAGGTAAAGTTACTTTTAAATATTATATTATTTACAGATTCAAATTGTCGACCTCTCTAAAACCATTTTCTCTAGATGCCAACCTACCTCCCTTTCGAAAGACTACAACTTCAAATTAGTCCAAGTTAACTTCCAAACACCACTAATCACAGTACTACCTCTCAAGAGCAATAATATTTCTTTCAAGGCTAACAGGGTTTCCATGCAAGAGCAATTACATTGTCTGCATACAGTATCTCCTATCCGTACATCACCTTCAAGAGCAGGAGACAAATCATCCAAAAAACTGAAATCAGAATTAGGTTTGGAATACAATCATGACTTACGCCGTTTCGAATCTGAAAGAATTCAGAAATTCCGACAGTGCAGTCCTGATTTTTGCAGTGGTTTCTGAATAATGCGGTTTTCACTATATTAATATATTTAGAGGAAATATCCAAATCTAAAAGCTTGAAATCGAGGGCTTGACGCGATCAAAACCTGCACTATGATCAATGAAAAAATATAGATTTTTTGTTTGCTTTTTAAAAAATTTCAACTTAATGGCACTAAATAGGGTAGGATAACCCCGTCTGAATCCTGTTTAAAATTCACTTAACAAATTATTAACTGGCTCATATAATCGGAAACGACGTAGCAAAATAAAAGAGAATATTTTGGCCTCCATATCTATACAAGACACATTTTTCACGTTAATCCACTTAAAAAGAGGAAAATATAATAAAGTCTTAAAATAATAAAAGTCTTCATTCAAATAGAATTGAAAACTGAGCAGACAATGTTGATATTATACCAGAATCTCAATTTCGTTTTAGGAGGAATAGTAGCTGTTTAGATAATCTCTTTTGCATTAGCTTCTATAATCAGTATTTATTTACTCCTACCGGGAAGAAAACTGTTTGCTTTGTTCATTGATTTTCGTCAGGTTTTTGATTCCATTCGACATTTCTTGCTGAGGTATAAACTTTACAGTCTTGAAGTAAGCCCGAAGTTAATAAGAATTATAAAATACCTTTACTCTAAGGCAAGAATTAAGATAGTTGGTGATTTCGAAAGCATACCAAAGGAGTAATGCAATTAACGATTACGAAAAGTTTTTTTAGATAGGAAGGCTACCAGGAGATTGATATCGATGTTGCCATAGATGTGCTGAACTTATTCTGTGCAGATCAGTGTATATATAATGCAACAGTACAAAATATTTAGAAAAAAAAAAAAAAAAAATCAAAAATGCTGCTCACTTAATAATTTCCAGATAAATAAAACAAAAAATAATAATAACTAGCAAAGGTATTAGAAATGTATATTATTCATTTGGTTATAACAAACATGTCCCTTAAAATACTAAAAAATTACAAATATTTATGAGTAATTTACTCTAAGTCTGGAACTACTTTATTTAATGTTAATAGAATGGCCAGAATTTCTACTTACCTAGAACGTCTATGATATCATTTTGACACATGACAGTTTTTCCACTAGAAGGAGTACAAACATTTCTTTTTGCATAAGGAGCAATTCCTGGTTTTCACTCCAAAATATTAACTGAAGATTTTTTACAATGGTCGAACTGAATAATATTTTCTGATCCATTATTTGGGTCGGAATTTACAACTGTTTCTAAATCAGCTTCCCTATCACTTCATCAGCTGCAATAATATTATCACTTCCGTGTGACAATTTGTTCCCCTCTGGAAAATTCTGACTCCTGACGTTGAATTTCCCTAAGTAGTTCTTCTGCAGCAATAAACTTTCTCTCAAATATTTGAACACATTTATAACATGTTACTTACACTGTGGCAATATAAGAAGTGAAGAAAAATTATGTAGACCTCTCTTTTTCTTGGCCTGTCTACTGAAGGTAAGTAAATAGGCCAATGAATAAACCTTTCATTCAACCAACCTAATGGTAAACATTATTTTAAAGGTGTATGTATTTTATTTTTAACAACATTTCATAAGATTATTATGTTTCCAACATGGGAAACATGCAAAATATTGCATATGTAATTTTGATAAATTTTGGCCGTTCTAGGTAGACCAAACGATAAATCTCAGAGGAAAAATCTGTAGATATATGGGTCAGAATGATATATTTTTTGGCCGTTATATTGTCAGGGAAAACTAGAGATTTATTACAACTTTCAAGTTTGAGGGATTCAATGAGTGCCAATTACAGTAAACTCCCGATTATCCGTGCATGAATTTAATTTAAAAATTCAACCCTTGGATCAAGGGGGTATTTCATTAATGAAACCACATTACCGCACTGACCTCATTAAACGCCTTTGTTTGTAATGAAGGTGATGATTTGATTAAATTTTTGGGGAAAATGACTATACTGGATGCGATATATGGTGTAACTTAATCTAGGAACAAAATAAAACCAATAACACTCGTTTGATCGAGGAGGAAAATTCTACCAAATGTAGAAGGTGTTTTTTTTGGATTCTATCGAGCTCGAGACAAGTGACATAGTATTTGAAATGAGTGAACTAATAGCAAATTTAGATGGCTTTGAAAATGTTGATAGAGAAAATATTGAGAAGTGGTTAGAACATGAATCATGTGATGGAGGTTCTCAAATAATGTGTGACGCGGATATTATTTCCGATCTCATTCACCCAGAAGAGCAAGAGAATGAAGATGAAAGTGGAGAAGAAGAAATTAATCAATCGCATTATTCACAACGCGGCCATGAATTCTGTTGACACTTTGTTGGAGTACATCGACCAATGGGAATTCGAGTATAACGACATAATAGCTCGTAGAAAAATTCGAACTGCTATTAAAAAATCATTAAAAGATTCCTGCAAACAAACCAAAATCACAGATATTCTTAATAATAATGAGCATTAAACAAGATAAAATAATTGTCTGTCTTAGAAATGTACAAAATGTTGTATTTTAGAAATAATTATAGTTCGGATTATCCGTGTTTTTCGATTATCCGTGCCGCCTCTCCCCATCAATAGTCCGGATAATAGGGAGTTTACTGTATAATTCTATAATCGCAGTAAACAAAAGTCGAGTGAATGTCCAAACCAGATTTTTTTTTTTTTTAAATTATTCTTTTTAAAATATTTTATATCAAGGTAATAAGGGAAATTTTAAAATAAATTATTATTATTTTCAAATTACATGTCTTTTAGATTATATTTTAATGATGTCTGTTGCTAAATTTCGTTCTATACTATAAAGAATGGGGGGGATGAATAAAGATTGCGTTGTTACAGTTAAAATTATTTTTGAAACCAGAAAATATGCTCTTTATAACTTTAAATATGATAATCATAAAAAAGAAAGAGGAAAATAAGAAAATACAAAGAAGAAGGAATATGGGCATTATGCCAAGCCGAGGATTATGCTATCGGAATAATAAGGAGGACTCGTTAGCCGCACTACACACTTAGAAAGGAATTATTTTGTAGATATATTATTTCACTATAAAATAGTTGACTTGCTTCCATTTAAAGCTACTGATGCTAATGTTAATTTACATTTCAAGAATTCCAAATTAAGATTACCATTTGTAAATTAATTAGCTATAATTATGACAAGTCCTTGTTCACCTATACATCTAGGGAGATTTCTCAATTGTTAAAGTCTTTCCAAATTAGTGAAACTTTAAAATTTTTTATTTTTAATTACAACGAATCTTGTGAAATCAAAGTAACTCTTTTAGGAAGTGGGATTTGCTCAGTGGTAGCGCGCTGGACCCAACATCGCTAAGGTCCCGGGTTCGAGTCCACATACTGCCCTTAGATTTTTTCTTATAATTAAGGGCCTCTTAAAGCTCACTGTCCGGTGACGGGAAATGTTGTCTGTAACGAAAGAACTCTGTCCGGAAGCCGGCCGTGCATCGAGTAGGCTCCGCGCATCAATGACCATAGATGTTGACGCGCCTGTGCACTGAGAAGGCTCTGATCTTTGGGGTAGCTATATGGGCGGCTTTAAATAGCATAGGGCATGGTCCCTCCCCACACAAAATGAATTAATTAAGTAACTATATCGATTATAGATTTCTTATTAATAATTATTTTGCCATTCAAACATATACGGTACTGAAATGTAATGGTTGTGATGTGTGTTTGTAGTAGTTGTAGTTTATGGCGTGAGCGGTTTTATAAAGGGCTTGTGGGTGTATATGTTTAAGAGAAAAGTATTAGAAATATATAAGAAAGCCCTGGTAGATTAAATTAAATATATTATCTTTAAAGAGATTTAAATACTTTTCAGTAAAACAGTAACATGCTTATTAATATACTGAAACTAACTATGTTTTATCAGAGACATTTTCCATGGTAGCCTGCTTCATTTTGTGGTCATCGACCGGTTTCGGGCATTCGCCCATCTTCAGGATGCGTTTTTCAGACAGTGTGACAACACAGACTTGCATAGAGCAACTTAGTTTCACACTAACTGAGACGTATTTTTAAAATGCTTAACTCTTAAACTAGGTAAAGGGATGTGGCCAGATGGGTGGGAAAACACGTGTTTGGGTTGTTAAAGGGCACATTTCTTTACAGTGGACACAACACGTGGGGGTTTACTCTTTAAACTCTGTTGTGGAGGGAAACTTACTTTACAATTAATTAACCAAAATATGAATAATATAAGCAAATACACAAAAATAAATTAAACAACGATTAAACTAACATTTAAAATTCATTCATTCGTTTAAAATTGAACGATTTTTTATTAAGATTTTTTTTTTTTTTTTCAGTTCCAAAGAATTAAGAAATTCCAGTCATTCTTTCACTTTTTCACGCAACCCTCACATCCTCGCAAGCATATATTACCTAATTATGTTTTTTTATAATTAAGTTTTTTATTATGCATCCCACAAACCATATCACATCATCACTCACATACATCATGCAAATACGCACTTTTTTTTTCTTTTTTTTCTTTTTTTTCTATATATATCTAAACTAGTAAACTTTAAATAAACTAGTAAATTATATATACATAGTAGATTTAAAACTAAAACTAAACCTAAACTTAAAATCTATTTAAGAACATTTGTGTGTAATTGTGTTTCTGTTGCTATTGTGGGAAGAGTGTTCTGAATAATGGTTCACTGGCAAATTTTGTCTGTTCATTTATTAAGTTTTGTGCCTTGCGTTTATATATTTCGAGTTGTTCTACTATGTCAAGTAGTCGTCGTCCTTTGTGGCCAGAGTGTATTAGCTTCATCGTGGTCCTTATGTCATCGGGTTTGTGTTTGTTGGTGTTTAGGTGATTGGCGTAATTTGAGTCAACTTTGTTGTATTTGTATGATCTGATGTGTTCGGTAAATCCTTCCTTGATTTTTCTGCCGGCCTGCCCCACGTAAATGTTGTCACAGTCCGGGCATTTCAACTCGTAGACCCCACTGCTGTCATACACGTCAGTGAGCTCGGTACGAGTGCGGAGTTTTTTGCCTAATTTGTTGTTTGTTCGGAAGGATGTCTTAATGCCCAGTTTTTTGAAAAAATTTGTGAGTTTGTACGTGTGGCTTCCAATATATGTGAATGTGGCGAATTTGTCTGCTGTTTCTTTGTCAGTCCTATTTCGGTGGTGTGGTTCGTTTTTGAGGAGTTTATTAACGATGTTTGTATTGTACCCATTGTTTTCAGCTATTTTGTAGATTGTCTGCAATTCTTGTGCGTGGTTCGCGGGTGTGAGGGGTGTGTATTTAAGTCTGTTCGTTAGGTGTCTAAGGGCAGCTAGTTTGTGTTGGGTGGGGTGGTTGGAATTGTGCGGTATGATAGCATCCGATGTAGTTGCTTTTCTGTATATTCCGTACTCTATTTTATGGTCGGTTCTTGTGAGTTTCATGTCCAAGAAGTTGAGGGTGTTGTTCGTTTCTTTTTCGTATGTGAATTTTATTTTCTTGTTTATGTTGTTAAGGTAATGTACTATTTTGTCTACGTCTATGTCGTTTTGCAATATGAGGAATAAATCGTCCACGTATCGTGCATAAAACGTTACGCCGAACTCCTCTTTCAGTTTGGGTACGTAAGTTTCCTCCATGTTTTGTATAAATATTTCTGATAGTATGGCCGATGTGGGGTGCCCCATTCCCAGTCCGTCGGTAGCGAGGTAGAACTTGTTGTTAAATCTAAAGTAGTTTTGTGTCGTTGTGGTTTGTACTAAGTTCGTGAGTTGGTGGACGAATTGCATGGATTCTACTCGTTCCAACTTCTGTTTCATTAAGACCAGTCTGTCCGTGATTGGTATGGAGGTGTATAGGTTTGTAATGTCGAGGGATAGCAAACGGGAATTGGGGGTGAGTTTTATAGTTTCCGTTAACTGGATTAGGTGTTGTGTGTTTCTTATATTGTAAGTGTCATTCAGTTTTACTTTGTTTTTTATTACCGTTGCCAGATGCTGTGTCAACTTGTATGCTGGTGCCGTCGTGTAGTTTACGACGGGTCTAATGGAAATATTTGGTTTGTGTATTTTTGGAAGTGCATTTAGAATGGGTGCTGTAGGGTTCATGCAAGTATATTTGAAGGCTTCGCGGGGTGGTATTACTAGTGTTGCGTTCTTTATAGCAGTTTTTACTTGTTGTTGGAAGTTTTTTGTTGGGTCCTTTTTGAGTTGTGTATATGTATTGTTGTTTATGAATTCTAGGGTTTTGTTTACGTAGTCGTCGTGTGTCATTATTACCGTGCTGTTCCCTTTGTCGGCTTTTGTGATTATAAGGTTATTATCTTTGAGTTTTTTCCGTATTCTACCGGCAGTTCTTTCTTCTTGTCCGTCTGTGTTACTGTGCGTTTGTTGTTTCTGTAAGTCTTTTATTATGTTTGCGGCGATATGGCGAGCGTGTTCCTGTTCACCGTGTGGTAGTAAAGTTATCGCAAGTTCAGTGTCAATGGCAAGTTGTTCAATGTTCTTGGTGTGGTTTGTGCTCTTGAGATTGTATTTAAGTCCCTTGTCTAGAAGTTCGGTTTCGATTGGTGTAAACGTAATGTTTGTGAGGTTTACAGTTCGTGGTGGAATGCCTGGGTTTGTTGTTTTTTGTATTGAGTGTTCTGTGATTTTTGGAGGTTGTCGAGTTTTTTGTTTAGCGTTTTGTATTTACGTTCCACTTGACATAGTAGAACAACTCGAAATATATAAACGCAAGGCACAAAACTTAATAAATGAACAGACAAAATTTGCCAGTGAACCATTATTCAGAACACTCTTCCCACAAAAGCAACAGAAACACAATTACACACGCAACAAATGTTCTTAAATAGATTAAGTTTAGGTTTAGTTTTAAATCTACTATGTATATATAAATTTACTAGTTTATTTAAAGTTTACTAGTTTAGATATATATATAGAAAAAAAAAAAAAGTGCGTATTTGGATGATGTATGTGAGTGATGATGTGATATGGTTTGTGGGATGCAGAATAAAAAACTTAATTATATAAAAAAACATAATTAGGTAATACATGATTGCGAGGATGTGAGGTATGCGTGAAAAAGTGAAAGAATGACTGGAATTTCTTAATTCTTTAGAACTGAAAAAATTAATTATATAAAAAATCGTTCAATTTTAAACGAATGAATGAATTTTAAATGTTAGTTTAATCGTTGTTTAATTTATTTAAATTTATTTTGTGTATTTGCTTATGTTATTCATATTTTGGTTAACTAATTGTAAAGTAAGTCTCCCTCCACAATAGAGTTTAAAGAGTAAACCCCCACGTGTTGTGTCCACTGTAAAGAAATGTGCCCTTTAACAACCCAAACACGTGTTTTCCCACCCATCTGGCCACATCCCTTTACCTAGTTTAAGAGTTTAGCATTTTAAAAATACGGCTCAGTTAGTGTGAAACTAAGTTGCTCTATGCAAGTCTGTGTTGTCACACTGTCTGAAAAACGCATCCTGAAGATGGGCGAACGCCCGAAACCGGTCGATGACCACAAAATGAAGCAGGCTACCATGGAAAATGTCTCTGATGCTTTCCAGCTCTGCGGATCCAACCACCACAACAAATAACTATGTTTTAACTTATGACTGACATTGATGCTAAAATAGCGATTCCTGAAGAAAGTATTCTAGTTTAATGTCTAATACAGACTGTAGAAAGAATGCCTTCTCTTGTTAGTACAAATCTTTTCAAATAATGCTTGTATGTCTGGAGGGAGTGTATTGTCTTATCCTAACGTTTCTTCTCCCTTTGTCTCTTCAGTAGCATTGATCTAAATTAGAGTACCTGGTTCTTTCCCCTTCACTTAAATAACTATTTGAACTAGCTAAAATTAACAAAATTATTTCACTTACTATTTTCAAAATTCTTATTTTCTTTCATTTCTTTCTTCCACTACAGTACCCCAACGATTCCGACATTATACCTACGTTCTATGCTGACACTTCCGGTTAACAGATCTTCAACAAATTTGGATTTTTAGTGATGCTTTTAATATAGGCGAGGTGAAAACATACATTTCACTGAAGCTTAACGTGCTGCCCCCTCAGAACTCTTCCCCAAAAAATATATTTTCCTGGAGAAATGTTTTAAAAAAAATTTATAAGCCTTTGATGTGTAGAAATTGATAGTGAACTAAGTTTGGAGAAAGTCGTTGAGGCCATTTTTGAATAAATTGTGAAAAACTGTAATCCAGTAAAAGCAGTCCCTGGTTGGTTGATTTTGACCAAAACCTTCGTGTGCAGATGTGGTGTTTGTACCTAATGGAGAATAAAGTTTGCACATACTGCAATTTTTCATTTTTGACATATTTCGCATACACCATAAACACATGAAGGTTCACAAGATAGAGATTCAGTAGGATGTGCGTGGGCCACATTTGTACTACTACGTTTGATGCGATTTGCTAAGCTGAGATTATCATCATGCTGTGCAATGAATGTGCTAATCGTGAAAAATTATAGTTCGGATTATCCGTGTTTTTCGATTATCCGTGCCGCCTCTCCCCATCAATAGTCCGGATAATAGGGAGTTTACTGTATAATTCTATAATCGCAGTAAACAAAAGTCGAGTGAATGTCCAAACCAGATTTTTTTTTTTTTTAAATTATTCTTTTTAAAATATTTTATATCAAGGTAATAAGGGAAATTTTAAAATAAATTATTATTATTTTCAAATTACATGTCTTTTAGATTATATTTTAATGATGTCTGTTGCTAAATTTCGTTCTATACTATAAAGAATGGGGGGGATGAATAAAGATTGCGTTGTTACAGTTAAAATTATTTTTGAAACCAGAAAATATGCTCTTTATAACTTTAAATATGATAATCATAAAAAAGAAAGAGGAAAATAAGAAAATACAAAGAAGAAGGAATATGGGCATTATGCCAAGCCGAGGATTATGCTATCGGAATAATAAGGAGGACTCGTTAGCCGCACTACACACTTAGAAAGGAATTATTTTGTAGATATATTATTTCACTATAAAATAGTTGACTTGCTTCCATTTAAAGCTACTGATGCTAATGTTAATTTACATTTCAAGAATTCCAAATTAAGATTACCATTTGTAAATTAATTAGCTATAATTATGACAAGTCCTTGTTCACCTATACATCTAGGGAGATTTCTCAATTGTTAAAGTCTTTCCAAATTAGTGAAACTTTAAAATTTTTTATTTTTAATTACAACGAATCTTGTGAAATCAAAGTAACTCTTTTAGGAAGTGGGATTTGCTCAGTGGTAGCGCGCTGGACCCAACATCGCTAAGGTCCCGGGTTCGAGTCCACATACTGCCCTTAGATTTTTTCTTATAATTAAGGGCCTCTTAAAGCTCACTGTCCGGTGACGGGAAATGTTGTCTGTAACGAAAGAACTCTGTCCGGAAGCCGGCCGTGCATCGAGTAGGCTCCGCGCATCAATGACCATAGATGTTGACGCGCCTGTGCACTGAGAAGGCTCTGATCTTTGGGGTAGCTATATGGGCGGCTTTAAATAGCATAGGGCATGGTCCCTCCCCACACAAAATGAATTAATTAAGTAACTATATCGATTATAGATTTCTTATTAATAATTATTTTGCCATTCAAACATATACGGTACTGAAATGTAATGGTTGTGATGTGTGTTTGTAGTAGTTGTAGTTTATGGCGTGAGCGGTTTTATAAAGGGCTTGTGGGTGTATATGTTTAAGAGAAAAGTATTAGAAATATATAAGAAAGCCCTGGTAGATTAAATTAAATATATTATCTTTAAAGAGATTTAAATACTTTTCAGTAAAACAGTAACATGCTTATTAATATACTGAAACTAACTATGTTTTATCAGAGACATTTTCCATGGTAGCCTGCTTCATTTTGTGGTCATCGACCGGTTTCGGGCATTCGCCCATCTTCAGGATGCGTTTTTCAGACAGTGTGACAACACAGACTTGCATAGAGCAACTTAGTTTCACACTAACTGAGACGTATTTTTAAAATGCTTAACTCTTAAACTAGGTAAAGGGATGTGGCCAGATGGGTGGGAAAACACGTGTTTGGGTTGTTAAAGGGCACATTTCTTTACAGTGGACACAACACGTGGGGGTTTACTCTTTAAACTCTGTTGTGGAGGGAAACTTACTTTACAATTAATTAACCAAAATATGAATAATATAAGCAAATACACAAAATAAATTTAAATAAATTAAACAACGATTAAACTAACATTTAAAATTCATTCATTCGTTTAAAATTGAACGATTTTTTATATAATTAAGTTTTTCCAGTTCCAAAGAATTAAGAAATTCCAGTCATTCTTTCACTTTTTCACGCAACCCTCACATCCTCGCAAGCATGTATTATGTTTTTTTATATAATTAAGTTTTTTATTATGCATCCCACAAACCATATCACATCATCACTCACATACATCATCCAAATGCGCACTTTTTTTTCTTTTTTTTTTTTTTTTATATATATATATATCTAAACTAGTAAATTTATATATACATAGTAGATTTAAAACTAAACCTAAACTTAAAATCTATTTAAGAACTATTTGTTGCGTGTGTAATTGTGTTTCTGTTGCTATTGTGGGAAGAGTGTTCTGAATAATGGTTCACTGGCAAATTTTGTCTGTTCATTTATTAAGTTTTGTGCCTTGCGTTTATATATTTCGAGTTGTTCTACTATGTCAAGTAGTCGTCGTCCTTTGTGGCCAGAGTGTATTAGCTTCATCGTGGTCCTTATGTCATCGGGTTTGTGTTTGTTGGTGTTTAGGTGATTGGCGTAATTTGAGTCAACTTTGTTGTATTTGTATGATCTGATGTGTTCGGTAAATCCTTCCTTGATTTTTCTGCCGGCCTGCCCCACGTAAATGTTGTCACAGTCCGGGCATTTCAACTCGTAGACCCCACTGCTGTCATACACGTCAGTGAGCTCGGTACGAGTGCGGAGTTTTTTGCCTAATTTGTTGTTTGTCCGGAAGGATGTCTTAATGCCCAGTTTTTTGAAAAAATTTGTGAGTTTGTACGTGTGGCTTCCAATATATGTGAATGTGGCGAATTTGTCTGCTGTTTCTTTGTCAGTCCTATTTCGGTGGTGTGGTTCGTTTTTGAGGAGTTTATTAACGATGTTTGTATTGTACCCATTGTTTTCAGCTATTTTGTAGATTGTCTGCAATTCTTGTGCGTGGTTCGCGGGTGTGAGGGGTGTGTATTTAAGTCTGTTCGTTAGGTGTCTAAGTGCAGCTAGTTTGTGTTGGGTGGGGTGGTTGGAATTGTGCGGTATGATAGCATCCGATGTAGTTGCTTTTCTGTATATTCCGTACTCTATTTTATGGTCGGTTCTTGTGAGTTTCATGTCCAAGAAGTTGAGGGTGTTGTTCGTTTCTTTTTCGTATGTGAATTTTATTTTCTTGTTTATGTTGTTAAGGTAATGTACTATTTTGTCTACGTCTATGTCGTTTTGCAATATGAGGAATGAATCGTCCACGTATCGTGCATAAAACGTTACCCCGAACTCCTCTTTCAGTTTGGGTACGTAAGTTTCTTCCATGTTTTGTATAAATATTTCTGATAGTATGGCCGATGTGGGGTGCCCATTCCCAGTCCGTCGGTAGCGAGGTAGAACTTGTTGTTAAATCTAAAGTAGTTTTGTGTCGTTGTGGTTTGTACTAAGTTCGTGAGTTGGTGGACGAATTGCATGGATTCTTCTCGTTCCAACTTCTGTTTCATTAAGTCCAGTGTGTCCGTGATTGGTATGGAGGTGTATAGGTTGGTAATGTCGAGGGATAGCAAACGGGAATTGGGGTGAGTTTTATATTTTCTGTTAATGTATTAGGTGTTGTGTGTTTCTTATATTGTAAGTGTCATTCAGTTTTACTTTGTTTTTTATTACTGTTGCCAGATGCTGTGTCAACTTGTATGCTGGTGCAGTTGTGTAGTTTACGACGGGTCTGATGGGAATATTGGGTTTGTGTATTTTTGGAAGTGCATTTAGAGTGGGTGCTGCAGAGTTCATGCAAGTATATTTGAAGGCTTCGCGGGGTGGTATTACTAGTGTTGCGTTCTTTATAGCAGTTTTTACTTGTTGTTGGAAGTTTTTTGTTGGGTCCTTTTTGAGTTGTGTATATGTATTTTTGTTTATGTATTCTAGCGTTTTGTTTACGTAGTCGTCGTGTGTCATTATTACCGTGCTGTTCCCTTTGTCGGCTTTTGTGATTATAAGTTTATTATCTTTGAGTTTTTTCCGTATTCTACCGGCAGTTCTTTCCTCTTGTCCGTCTGTGTTACTGTGCGTTTGTTGTTTCTGTAAGTCTTTTATTATGTTTGCGGCGATATGGCGAGCGTGTTCCTGTTAACCGTGTGGTAGTAAAGTTATCGCAAGTTCAGTGTCAATGGCAAGTTGTCCATTGTTCTTGGTGTGGTTTGTGCTCTTGAGATTGTATTTAAGTCCCTTGTCTAGAAGTTCGGTTTCGATTGGTGTAAACGTAATGTTTGTGAGGTTTACAGTTCGTGGGTGGAATGCCTGGGTTTGTTGTTTTTTGTATTGAGTGTTCTGTGATTTTTGGAGGTTGTCGAGTTTTTTGTTTAGCGTTTTGTATTTACGTTCCACTTGACATAGTAGAACAACTCGAAATATATAAACGCAAGGCACAAAACTTAATAAATGAACAGACAAAATTTGCCAGTGAACCATTATTCAGAACACTCTTCCCACAATAGCAACAGAAACACAATTACACACGCAACAAATGTTCTTAAATAGATTTTAAGTTTAGGTTTAGTTTTAAATCTACTATGTATATATAAATTTACTAGTTTATTTAAAGTTTACTAGTTTAGATATATATATAGAAAAAAAAAAAAGTGCGTATTTGGATGATGTATGTGAGTGATGATGTGATATGGTTTGTGGGATGCATAATAAAAAACTTAATTATATAAAAAAACATAATTAGGTAATACATGCTTGCGAGGATGTGAGGGTTGCGTGAAAAAGTGAAAGAATGACTGGAATTTCTTAATTCTTTGGAACTGAAAAAACTTAATTATATAAAAAATCGTTCAATTTTAAACGAATGAATGAATTTTAAATGTTAGTTTAATCGTTGTTTAATTGATTTAAATTTATTTTGTGTATTTGCTTATATTATTCATATTTTGGTTAATTAATTGTAAAGTAAGTCTCCCTCCAACAACAGAGTTTAAAGAGTAAACCCCCACGTGTTGTGTCCACTATAAAGAAATTTGCCCTTTAACAACCCAAACACGTGTTTTCCCACCCATCTGGCCACATCCCTTTACCTAGTTTAAGAGTTTAGCATTTTAAAAATACGGCTCAGTTAGTGTGAAACTAAGTTGCTCTATGCAAGTCTGTGTTGTCACACTGTCTGAAAAACGCATCCTGAAGATGGGCGAACGCCCGAAACCGGTCGATGACCACAAAATGAAGCAGGCTACCATGGAAAATGTCTCTGATGCTTTCCAGCTCTGCGGATCCAACCACCACAACAAATAACTATGTTTTAACTTATGACTGACATTGATGCTAAAATAGCGATTCCTGAAGAAAGTATTCTAGTTTAATGTCTAATACAGACTGTAGAAAGAATGCCTTCTCTTGTTAGTACAAATCTTTTCAAATAATGCTTGTATGTCTGGAGGGAGTGTATTGTCTTATCCTAACGTTTCTTCTCCCTTTGTCTCTTCAGTAGCATTGATCTAAATTAGAGTACCTGGTTCTTTCCCCTTCACTTAAATAACTATTTGAACTAGCTAAAATTAACAAAATTATTTCACTTACTATTTTCAAAATTCTTATTTTCTTTCATTTCTTTCTTCCACTACAGTACCCCAACGATTCCGACATTATACCTACGTTCTATGCTGACACTTCCGGTTAACAGATCTTCAACAAATTTGGATTTTTAGTGATGCTTTTAATATAGGCGAGGTGAAAACATACATTTCACTGAAGCTTAACGTGCTGCCCCCTCAGAACTCTTCCCCAAAAAATATATTTTCCTGGAGAAATGTTTTAAAAAAAATTTATAAGCCTTTGATGTGTAGAAATTGATAGTGAACTAAGTTTGGAGAAAGTCGTTGAGGCCATTTTTGAATAAATTGTGAAAAACTGTAATCCAGTAAAAGCAGTCCCTGGTTGGTTGATTTTGACCAAAACCTTCGTGTGCAGATGTGGTGTTTGTACCTAATGGAGAATAAAGTTTGCACATACTGCAATTTTTCATTTTTGACATATTTCGCATACACCATAAACACATGAAGGTTCACAAGATAGAGATTCAGTAGGATGTGCGTGGGCCACATTTGTACTACTACGTTTGATGCGATTTGCTAAGCTGAGATTATCATCATGCTGTGCAATGAATGTGCTAATCGTGGGACTGCTTGGCTAATTTTTAGTAGTTATCTTTAATATTTGGGAGGGATCTCCATAGTTTTTATGTCTGTTAAGTAGGCAAGAGCGCTTGTTTGGTACGGTTGCAATTTATTATCTGAATGTCAATTTGCGGGAAGTTTAGCCTAGTTTTAGTAGCACTGCCCCCACCTCTACCCCCAGGAATATTGGTTGTTTGTTGGGCAGTCGGTTAAATGAGGAGTGAGGCGGTTAGAGAACCGGAATTTTAGTTTGTGTGTCCGCGATCACTGGATTTGTGTTGGCCTTGGAGTTGCTGAGTTGTGTTTATCTCTTGGGCAGGTATGAGCGCGAGCTAGGAGACTGCCGTCGGCGTGTGTATAAAAAACATCATTCTGTTCAACCAAGAAGGCTGAAGCACTGGCCATCTCACATGCTGCCGAACTCTTCACAATACAAACTTTCTGAGCGACAACCGGACCATTTGCATTAAAACAGACAGTAGTATTACTATAAATTCTACAACTAATACAGACTACCATCTACTAATCATTGAAAAAATCCGAATAAATCTGATACTGTTGCTTAATAATCAAAGCTCCATTGCGTTAAAAGTCAGTGAGGTACAGCCGGCAATTAAATTACAGACCAACTCGGTAAAAAAGCATCAAAGCATCTAACATTCTCCAATATCTTACAATAGAAACCACTATCAAATGTCAAAGCAGATAATATGGAACAAATACTTACAAAATTGGAAAGCATGTGGAGTTCAACAGCGAAAGGATCTACTATCAAACTTTTTTTACCAAGTGTAGCAAGTAGACAGAAAAACAATGTAACACTCACTTAAAAATTCACTCAAATCTTCAGTGGCCTTCTTACATAGATTTCAAATATTAAAAAGTCCACTGTGTAGATAGGATATGCGCTTGACGAGAGATTAGTGAGCTAGACCCGTGTAGCAAGCTGGACTAACATACGTTTGGATCTTACCAGCGAGATATTGCTGCAAGGACAAAGTTCGGCCTGTGCACATTTACCAATAACATATGAATAAACCTCTATTTTACAAATTAGCATTACTAAAATAAATATTAATGTTAACGTTCTTTAATACTGGGTTAAATTTATTTCATTTATATATTTATTTTTAATAAGTTTAGAGATTATTTTTTATTTGATTTATTTTTTACATAATCTGTTGTTATTCTACTTATTTTTATTTCTTTTAATTAAATCAATTTGCATTGATTTTCTTTTATACATTCATGAGTTTGTGACTAATTACTTGTTTAGAGGTAGATATAATCATAAATTTTGGTGCCATCTAAATTCTAACATCAGGACATAACGTATTTAATTAAAATATTTTATGAATATATTTAAAAATACATGTAATATACTACAATTGTATTGGGGCATTTAGAGGCATAAACTTCTGATGTTAGGGGTCTCATTAGAAAGAAAGAAAGAAAGTGAAGAAAAAGTAGTCCCTCTTGGGGACTTCAAAACATGTATTTCCTACGAACAAAGAATATAGAAAAGTTGACCCAATATGATCGCAATACTTCTTACCTCCAGTACGTAAAACTAATACCATATAAATTTACTTGAATGCTTTAGATTTCTCCATAGCTGTCGTACCCGCCAATTGTTATAGTGTAAGATGTAAGGGAGTTAATACATAAATAGTGAATATCAAATATTAAAAAGTAAGTACGGTGGCATTTTTGTGAAATTGAAAGTGCTCCACCAGCAATTCAGAAAATTAATAAATATTGAGCGGTAGTTAAGTAGTAAGCTGCCGACTGGCCAGTGTATTTAAAATCTGACTTAGTGTTCCTTTCTGTACGTTGTTGGATCACCGAATTTGCAGCACCATTGTTGTTACCTGGCTATCTGTAAGTACTTATCACTCTTTCTGGTGGGGCGTGGCCACTCAATGTACGGGTGTGGGGTGCGCGTAGCTAAAAAATACGCCGATATAACTACGCCGATGTTTCTCCCCGTAGCCTGATTTGAGGTTGCTTTTATGTTTTATTGTTTTACGGTTTTATTTTTTTTAGGCGATGAGCATTATAAATGGTAAAATATTAAAAATATGGGCGTTGTAGTGTTAAGGTAGCGTAAATAATAATTTATTAGCTCTTCGCGTATATTTAGGATATTAGTAGAGTGTTAAGGGAAGGAGAGTATTTTATAAGAAATATTAGACGTAATAGAATTCTCTTAAATGTTAGGACTAGGTTACATAGTCACTGGGGTGTCACTGGGACCTGGTAAATTTTAGTCATACGTTTTTGCAAGTATTTCCTTTGTATTTGTATTGTTGATTTTTTTCCAATTAGAATATACAGTTTTGTACCCAGGTAGAGTTCTAATTGATGGTACACCTGCTTCCCCGAATACCTCCCATTCCCTCCTCCCTACTCCCATCCTGTCTACACTACTTTCTGAAATTTCTTGTGTAATTTGTCCGCCGCGTTCACTTCAACTGTATCCGGCGCACCGGTCAGCATGGATAAACCGGCTGTTTTTGAGGCTCACAGGTTGTACATGGAAGCTGAAATTCCTTTATATAACAAACTGGTTTGGTTTCTACGAAATTTCCGTTTATATCGCTGTTTGCGCTAGCGTTTTCATTTTCTTAAAAAACAAAGATCTTTCATTTTTTTTTTAAATAAAAATAATCAAGTAAATAATAATAATTAATAGAGTATAATCAATATTTTCAGCGATAGGTATTGTTCTGTTAGTCGCGTTTGAAAACGTTTCGAACTCCGTTAAAATGCAACATATTTAAAATTAATTTTTTTTTTGTTTTAATGTATAACTGTAATGCACCAATTTAGCTGAAGAAAGGACTATTACTAATGAATAGTAGCGGACTTACGACACAGTAAAGATTTTTAGCCAACAGTGTACTTGAATGTTATGTGTATAGATGAAAACTTTTCTAAGAGCAAAGTTGATGTGTGGTCTCCGTTTATTAAAACTTTATATACAGATTGAAAGTTTGTTATGGAGGTAGAGTGTAGATGCTGCAAGCCTAACAGTTTTCAAAACAGATACACAAAAGATTTCTTAAATACCAGGTGATTAAATAACCCAAAACTCACAATTAGGTCGGCTTATGCCACAATCTTCTAAGTAGATACTATAGTTTCAATTATGAACGCCAAATTAATTCTAAGCTGGATGAATTGTATTCAATCCTTTACTGAAAGGGCAATTCTCAGAAACATATTTGATCCTGTTGTAGAAATTATGTAGTTGAGAAAGCAGACGAGGAAGTTCAAATAGATACTTTAAGGATCCGGAATCGTACTGTGTTGCCCCTAGGGCAGTGATGAAATCAGTTTTTAAAACCTGGTTTCGCAGCAACTCTGGATCTATGAAATATTTAATTACTTTCTCTTACTCCTAGTAAGAGGAAGTATTCTAATCGTGTCAAATTTTCGATATCGAGTTTTCACCGGAAATATCTGTTTTTGTCCCCTGAGTCCAAAAAAGTTTTTTTAGCAAATGGTCGCAATTCTCAGAAACATATTTGATCCTGTTGTAGAAATTATGTAGTTGAGAAAGCAGACGAGGAAGTTCAAATAGATACTTTAAGGATCCGGAATCGTACTGTGTTGCCCCTAGGGCAGTGATGAAATCAGTTTTTAAAACCTGGTTTCGCAGCAACTCTGGATCTATGAAATATTTAATTACTTTCTCTTACTCCTAGTAAGAGGAAGTATTCTAATCGTGTCAAATTTTCGATATCGAGTTTTCACCGGAAATATCTGTTTTTGTCCCCTGAGTCCAAAAAAGTTTTTTTAGCAAATGGTCTGTGTGTGTGTGTGTGTGTGTGTGTGTGTATGTATGTGAACAGCATAACTCAAAATCACGAACAAAACCGTTAGAACGTTGAAACTTGATATTCCGTTTAGGTCCCGCTATGCATCTGACAGTGGTCATCGTCAATTTTTTACTTTTTGCAATTTCTCCAAAAATGGCTCAACGATCTTCTTAAACTTACTATTCAACTACACTCACAAAGAGCTAAACTTATTTGAAAACATTCTCTGGAAAATTCATTTAAGGGAGTTGTGGGGGAGGGGTGGGGTTAGGTTTTCATCTAAAGTGCTATTTCACTTTATTAAACAATTCTATCATCTAAATAATGTTAATTAGAATTAAATATGTTGTTGAAATTCCGAGTTTGATAAAAATCGGACGACCGGAAGTATGTTTACTTTACCACTTTACTAAATGATTTTTCCACTTTTTCGCGATTTTCTGAAACATGGCTCCGACGATATTCTTTAAACTTGATATATCAACTACATATGCAAAGAGCTACAACATTTATTTAAAACATTTTTCTAGGAAAATTCATTTAATGGCACTTTTAGGGGAGAGGTGGGGTTATGTTTTTCTCTATAGTGCTATCATAGTTGATTATACAATTCTATCATCCCAGCAGATTAATTAGAAATAAATGGATGGCCAAAATTCAGAGTTTCAAGGAAATTAATTAACCTGAAGTGCGCTTTCACCGAACAGTTTTTTCAGTTTTCGTCGTATTTGAATTAATTTGGTTCACAAACTATAAAATTAGTCTATTATAATTTTGAGAACTGGAGTAAGAGAAAGTTGTGTGAGTGTTTCACACCAGATTTTTTTTTTTTTATTCAGTGGAGTAATATCATTGGTCAAAGGTAGGCAGAAGGATTCACTGAAAAAACCGAGGTTCAATTGGTTTCAGGACCATAATATGGTCTTAAGGATTAAGGTGGGTCTGTTATTGCATGCTCAAGAAGCATATTATCCTATTGGGAGTGCTAATATTGGTCATTGCACGTTTTGTAATAGAGATACCACTTCCACGGTGAAGTCCGTTAAGAGCGAGATTCCGCCAATCCGCGGCATTTCGGCTATAAGGAGGCTTATGCTTATGAGCAAGACTTGCGACACGATCTGTTGCGAGCTATGGAAAGTTGGGATTAATATTAATAGAGAGAGTTTCTTTTAGGGGATAGTGCACTGGAACTGAAACATCTACTGTTCCGCCCCCAGAGCCTTATCAGTGCAGAGCCAGGCTCCAAGAGTGTTCTGTAGCTGTCAACCTAGCCCATCGCCGGGCAGTGAACTGTAGAGGCTACTATGAAAATAGGCCAACACTGCAGTATTTGAAACCAAGACCTTCGCGAAGGATTCCAGCGCGTTACCAGTGACATATTTCCTTTCCTTAACATTACTAACAAAAGCCACTAATATGGGATTTCACCAATATATCGTTCTCGATAATGGTGATAGTATGAAGGTGGGGCTACTCGTCGTTCTTTGTCCTATTCTTAAATATCAATGGAATTAGTCGATCCAAAAAAAAAAATTCAATTTTTCAGATTTTTTGTTTTGTTTTGTATTTTTATGTGATGCTTACTAAAACAGGGAAAAAATTGTACTATTTTAGGATTAATTACATACACATATGTGATTTACAATAACTTACAGAGAAGTGGACGAAACAAAATAGCATTTTTAAGTAGCAATCAGGTGTGAGTTTCGTTTACTATAATTCGTTTACTTTAACTCTTAAGACACTAAAGAGAAATTTCCAAAAACCTTCGAATTTTCTAAAAATATTTATTGCCTTTTATATTAAACACCTGTGGGAACACACACAATAATATAGGTCACTTTAGGGTGTAGCGTAACGACCTAGCTTCCTCAGATCTTCTAAAAGAATTTTCTCGGAAGAAGGTTTTCAGTACATACTAACAATACTTTGTCTTTGTAAGATAGTTTTGTATTGTAAATATCACAAATCTCTCTGATGACGTTGTTGAGATAAACAGGAAAACTAAACTAAAATCGCGGGAAAAAAAAAAAAAACCCTTTCAGGATATTACATTTCCGGTAATTCAGTTTTCTACAATTTGGAATTTCAGGAGCATATTCATTTCTTATTAATATTAAAATGGCTGGAAGATTCTTAATGTAGTGGAAAAAGAAATGCAAAAATAAATAGTTTTGTAAAATATTTTAAATGAAATAATTTTGGCAAAAATAATGTATTTTAGAGTTAGTTTCTATAATTTAAGGTCATTGTTGCTAAAGAGAAAAAGCACAGGGAATCCGTTAGGAAAATAACAATGCCACTTGGACAACTGTTTTGTAAGAGAAAATCCCCCTTTAGAGAGGGCATTCCTTCAAGACATTCTGCCTTCTGCTTTCAAAAAATACAGTTTTGTTGAAGACACCGAAGCAGAACAGTTGTTTTTTCTCTCTCTTAGCATCAGTGCATATTAATAAGTTAATAATTACTTTGCAAATAACTTGTAGTTATTATTTTAATAGAATATATTTATTGTTAGCAGTGGTGACTACTTTCTTATTTCTGATACTTCTCTCTCTTAAACGTATATACTTACAAGCCCGTTTACAAAACCGCTCGTGCTACTACAAACATACAACATAACAATCACAATAATATTTCATTACCATATTCTTAAGTGGCACTTTGGATAGAAAGCCTAATGTCGCCATTCCCTCGAAAGTTTATTAAAATGAAATTTTCCAGAAAAATGTTTCAAATAAAAGTGAGAGTACGATGTACTATGCATAAGAATTTTAAAGAAAAATCACTGAAGACATTTTTAAGAAAATCGTAGAAAAGTGAAAAATCCATTCAATAAAGTGGTTCTATTTTGACGGATAACTTGACGTGATATTCAAATGGAATGTCGAGTTATACTGCCTGTATTTTTCATTTTTGAGTTATGGTATTCATACACATACAACTTGATGACATATATATATATATTTAATTTCCGGTCAAAACTCAGTTTCGAATAGCTAGCAATAGCGAATATAACAATAGCAATACTCCCTCTAAATCAACAGTAAGAAAAAGTAAAGAATAACTACATAAAATTTTGATGGTTTATCACATATTCTCATCATTATCGCAAGGCAAAATCACTGTCATTATGTACTGCACATCCGCTATCACGCTATGGAATTGAACCGCTCGATTAGCTGTCAGATCAAGTAACAAGCTTCGCCCAATTTTTCCCTTAAGTATTTCGCATATAAGAAGTTTCGGTAAAGTTTTAGCATAGTATTTCATCAGCCTTCAAGAGTCTCGCATAACCAACAATGCCATCTCACTTTTTCTTTCTCTAGGATTACTATTTCTATTTCACTCTAACTATATTTAGTCCATAAGTATAAATTCTACATCCGAAGTGTAGTATAGAGTCTTAGTTATATTTTTCTTCTTTTCTCCTTTTAGCTTTTATCCTGCTAAAATATTTTTTTGTCTTTAATGAGGTAAACTAAACAGGTGTCCATAAATCCAAATTGTCCACTTTTTAATTTTTTTTTTAATTAAAAAAAAAAATTGGTCATTTATATTTTATATGTTAATTTTTTTTTTTTAGATTTGTAGAGCATTTTATTTATGAGTTTTATTTACTGTTTTTAATACCTGTAATTTGATAAGCACAGCCTATATATAATACTATCAAAGATTAGTTATTAGAATGCAGCACACTACTTATGTTTTATTATAATGTTCTAGTGGCCATTGGAATACCAACAGGTATTTCATTATTTATACATGCTTTTCATCTAAATTACGGTTGTAATTTACAACTTCCAACTTAGATTAGATTAGATTCATTTATGGAGTGATCTCTTGTGACCCCGAAGGGAGCAGCTATTGACCTAATTAACATATAAGATTTTTTTAAACATAATAATTTTCACATTTTTCAAAATATTTGTCAAATAAGGCTGTTTACTTTAATTTATATAATATTGATTTTCTTCAAAAAAAAAAAAATAAATAAATAAATAACTTTAAATAAAATTTAAACATGTGAAGCACATAACTTACATAATCTGGTCTTTTTGCCGTTATTAAAAGACCCAAAATGGCGATGTAAAATAGACTAAGAACCATGATTATGGAATATGTGCGCATTGCCAGATTGATGCTACATTGTTTTGTTTTTTATTCCTTTTAGATGGAAAAAATGAAGAAAAACAAAAGCTTGCAGCTTAAGGACACAAATCTTGCCCGAAAAATTGATAAGCGTAATTGGCTAAGAGTGGTGTCGAAGCTGAGGAAAGGCGATCGCATTGCGAGAATTTATCACTCCAACTAGGATTTGGTACAAGCCTTATTATACAGAGGGGTATTTATAAAACACAGCGCCCTGTAAAGAAACCAAATAGATTTCTAATAGAAGTCTTGAAATCCTCCATGCTTTCAATCTTATTTTGACTTACAATCAATATTTTGGACTGCCGACATAATAAGAAAACGCATCCACAAAGATGACAATTGTGAAGTTGTCCATACCTGATAAGAAGACAACTTGTGTCCAGTATATACGCCATATTAAGCTATAGCTAAAAACTGTACAGATAATTATATATTGAAAAATGTGGCTTAGCTCTACTGCGAAGTGAGTATGACTGGGAATTTCTTCCTATCCCTGATCAGGTCCGCTGGCATGTTTTAGACTAGTTGAGTAAAGTATGTAATAAAATTCATGCTGCATTCATTTGCATATAAACACTACATCATCAAAACTCTCACTCATTTTACATGGCATTAACATAATGCTGGTGCCAGGCATATATCTGATGTACATATGTATACCAGGTACTAAATAGAAATGGTGATAAGGACGGTGGTTGTTTCGATAAAGGCATTTCTGTATAACTTCTTGCATCTAACATGTATCTATACTGCTAAACTGGCAACTATAAATCATAAGCTATAATGTTCAAAATATGTTAAAGCTATATCTTTAGCGTTGCTTCACAGTTTTCAAGTTTCTTTTATTTTTTCATTTATAAAAGAAATATTTAAGAAAAAAATGTTAAAAAACTTGATTACTCAGCCTGCGTTGAAGATACTAAATATCTTCAAATCCGAATTCGTACTTAAATATCATTGAAAATTGCAGGAGCAATCTGTCTTCAAGAAAATCCTACTAGTTTGGAAAGAAAGAAACTTTGGTTCCGAGTCTTGAAATCCATATCACTGAACTAGGTTGACTTACAATCAATATTTTGGACTGCCGACATAATAAGAAAACGCATCCACAAAGATGACAATTGTGAAGTTGTCCATACCTGATAAGAAGACAACTTGTGTCCAGTATATACGCCATATTAAGCTATAGCTAAAAACTGTACAGATAATTATATATTGAAAAATGTGGCTTAGCTCTACTGCGAAGTGAGTATGACTGGGAATTTCTTCCTATCCCTGATCAGGTCCGCTGGCATGTTTTAGACTAGTTGAGTAAAGTATGTAATAAAATTCATGCTGCATTCATTTGCATATAAACACTACATCATCAAAACTCTCACTCATTTTACATGGCATTAACATAATGCTGGTGCCAGGCATATATCTGATGTACATATGTATACCAGGTACTAAATAGAAATGGTGATAAGGACGGTGGTTGTTTCGATAAAGGCATTTCTGTATAACTTCTTGCATCTAACATGTATCTATACTGCTAAACTGGCAACTATAAATCATAAGCTATAATGTTCAAAATATGTTAAAGCTATATCTTTAGCGTTGCTTCACAGTTTTCAAGTTTCTTTTATTTTTTCATTTATAAAAGAAATATTTAAGAAAAAAATGTTAAAAAACTTGATTACTCAGCCTGCGTTGAAGATACTAAATATCTTCAAATCCGAATTCGTACTTAAATATCATTGAAAATTGCAGGAGCAATCTGTCTTCAAGAAAATCCTACTAGTTTGGATATCAGAAACTTTGGTTCCGAAACTGCTATTAGCATATCACTGAACTAGGTTGTCTTATTCCTAGCTTCACAATATTCATCCTTATGGATGAGCTTATCGTGATATCGGCGTTTGAAGGGTTTTAATATATTACTAAGGCTTTCAGTGTTTCTCTCAGATAACCAATTTCTTTCTTCTTCTCTTTTTTTGAAGACACTTCCTCAAAAGAGAGACCCTGCCTCCTGTTATTTTTAGAGGTAAAAAAGAAAATCCATTTATTTAAAACAGGTGCTCGGATTTGAAATTAGGTCAGGAGTTGTGGATTGAATAGGATAACTGAGGAATATTTCATTAAATAAGTTATCTTATTTATTACAGCTAAATCTTATAAATTTAATAATAGGATAATAATTAGATAATAATATTCTTATTCCAAAATTATAAGAAATTAAAAATTGGTATTTTCTAATAAACTAGAAGTATATATGACTTGGATAAATATCCGTCAGCCGGTGGTCAATATAATGTTTTTACAATTACAGAGTACACATTTAAATGAGAATATACACAAAATATAAAACAAAACAAAAATCTGGTGTGAAACACTCATACAACTTTCTCTTAGTCCAGTTCTCAAAATTATAATTGACAAAAGTTATGGTTAGTGTACCAAATTTAATAAAATTCGTCGAAAACTGAAAAAACTGTTCAGTAAAAGCGCACTTCCGGTTTACTAATTTTCTTGAAACATGGAATTTTGGCCATTCTATTTATTTCTAATTAATTTTGTTTGGTTGATAGAATTGTAAAATCAACTATGATAGCATTTTAAAGAAAAACATAACCCCACCCCTTCCCTAAAAGTGCCCTTAATGAATGTTCCTAAAGAAATGTTTTGAATAAAAGTTGTAGATATTTGTATGCATAGTTTAAATAAGAAGTTTCAAGAAAATCATCGGAGCCATTTTTAAGGAAATCACGAAAAAGTGAAAAAAAAACACTTAGTAAAGTGGTAAAGTAAACGCACTTCCGGTTATGCGATTTATTTCAAACTTGGAATTTCAACAATATATTTAATTCTACTTAACATTATTTACATGAGCGAATTGTCCGATAAACTGAAATAGCACTTTAGATGAAAACCTTACCCCACCTCTCCCTCAAAAGTGCCCTTAAATGAATTTTCTCAGAGAAATGTTACAAATAAAAGTTGTAGCTCATTGTAGGTGTAGTTGATGTAACACGTTTGAAGAAAATCATTAGAGCCATTTTTGAGAAAATTGCAAAAAAGTAAAAAAAAAACTAATAAAGTGGTACTTCCGGTTGTGGAATTTTGATAGATAACGTACTGCCAGATCCCATGGTGATACCTAAACGGAATATCAAGTTTGAACATTCTACGATTTTTCATTTTTGAGCTATGCTGTTCACATACATACATACATACATACATACACACACACACACACACACACACAGACCATTGCTAAAAACCACTTTTTTGGACTCAGGGAACCTCATATTTCCGGTGAAAACTCGATATCGAAAATTTGACGCGATTACAATACTTTCTTCCTCTTACTAGGAGTAAGAAAAAGTAATAAAAAAAATATATCAATCAAAAACATACTCAATAAGTATATATTTCAATTTATTAGACCATGAGTTGATTTATTGCAAGATTGTAAAATCTTTTATTTAAGAGAAAATTCTATTACAGGAGATGTAATAACAGAATATTTTTATTTATACATAAAAAAACAAGGAAAGATGTAAATATACATTATATTTTATTACGGTTATTACACTTTATTGTTGTTATTTTATTTTATTTTATTTATTTTTTTTTTTTTAATAATGTGGCGTAAATATTTTATTTTAAGCCATTAAGCCTTTATTGGTGTTGATTAAAGCTGAGCTTTTAACTGAGATAAAAAGTTCTTTCCCTACTAAAAAAAAAAAAAGTAATTCTGGGAGCAAAAAGCTGCTGTTTTAAGAGCCCCTTAATGTTCATTTTAACTGCGTTAATGCTAACTTTGAACTTAAATTACTAGCACCGATCTTCATTAAAATTATCACATCTATATGGAAGTTCTCAAAAAAAAAAAAATATATATACATATATATAAAAAATTCTGTTTTTATATATCCATATATACATATTTATAATATGTTCAACATTGAAACAAGACTTCAACAAGAACTGTAAATTAATAATTTAAAGTAAATAATTAAACTTGATTAAACTATTAAAATTTTAGCTAAACCAATGTCCCTATAAGTTACCAAATTTTCAAATAAAACTAAAATGTTTCCTTTTTTTTAAACAAAACTTTAAAAATAAAAAGATATATTTTTTTTTAATTTTTATTGTAAATCATATCATTCATTCTACTTTTTAACAAACTTATACGCACTAAACTTTAAAATATGATATCGGCTGATGATTTTTGACGATCAAGATGATAAAGATTTCTACCCTGACTTGTGGTCAAGAAAAGAAAATATTCTTGTAAATCCTGCAAAAGCCTTAGTTATAGCCAAAGTTAAAAACAGACACCCCATGTACCGTTTCAAATCTATCTGTCTTGGAATAATGAAATTTTATTCATTACATGTCACAATACATTATAAATTTTTAAAAAAATCCCAATTTCGAGCAGTATAATTAGAAATTTAAAAATCTAATACGACTAAGTTAGAAATTCAGTAATGGTCGCCATTTGAGTTCGTATGGCCAGGAAATATGGACAGTTATTATATTGAAGAGAAGAAAAATGCCCTTCATAAAAACATAAAGTGGGGCTGGCTGCTCAACTACGTTGAGTTGCTAAGCATACAGCTTGATAGTCTCAGCGATATTCCTTAAACGAGAGAAAAGTTATTGATAATTATTAGCCAACCTGTGTAGAATAGATAAAAACGGCAGGGCAAAGTCTATATTAAATAGGCAATAAATACGCATGTAATGACATAGCAATGTCAAAGCCTTCACAAAATATAACAAAAGGAAAGAATAATTTATAACTAGTGGCCCCACAGCCGGCCGCTGCCTTTTCAATACAAAGGTATCAAAGACAAGCACCGATAAAGCCCTGTCTATTGAACAGAAGCCACCTGGTCTTTGAAAGTCGCCGATGGGCGACCAAATCTGGCCACTGACCTGAATCACTGGTCGCCGACCTAACCAAGGGCGCACAAGGTCGCACGCTACTAGAGATGTCTTAGTGTGAGAACTTACTTACACACTTGACAGTGTGTGAGTAAGACTAATATAAACTTCGCTCCACTGTAAGAGAGGATCATTATATCATTCATCATTATACGAGTAGCCACATAATTATATCAGTATAATTTTACAGCAGCACTTATACTTTAGTTCCGAGCGCGTCCCTATACAAGGTTTATCTTATAATTATTTTCATAGTTGTGCATATTAGTTTATTTATTATAATCATTTTAAATTATTTGTTATTTAACTCTTAAAATTATTTATTTACTTTTATCAAATCATATTAATTGTAGTTACCATTAGGCTCATTCAAATTATTGTTAAAATATATTCTATTTTTATAAATTCAGTGTTAGTAATTCAAGCAATAACTCTCTAAACTAACTTCCGCCTAATAAATCCCTCTTCAAGACATCTAACTTCATACTTCAGGAATCACGACAATTGATTCCACTACACGCAACCTGAGGATAAGGCATAATCAATTTGGTAATTACATAGATTGCTCTGTGTTTAACTCTTCCATAAGAGGTCAGCCATATGTGTGGTGATTAATTATCCCCAGAGAATCGATAATGATTGATTCTGCAGCAAGATAAAATGTCCTCGATTCAATGCCCATACCCTCCAGGGAGTCCCAAGTTGCTCTGGGGACAATTTCACGGGCTTTGAACCACAGTCCGCGGATCACATATTCCCTTTCCTCTGACCGCTCTCGAAATCAATATTTTCTTGTCAAAGAATATTAAGAGTATTTTTTTTCAGGCAGGCTCAACGTCCAACTATCAAATTGGTGTCGAGGACGGGGGTGGAAGCACCTACTTTACTATTAACATTTTTAAAACGAATATAAAATTTACCAGTTATGTGCGAACTAAAGTCCTCCCACTTACATTTCCATGCTCATAACCACTACACCAACACCCGCCCCAACAATGTTAAGAGTATTAAAAAGTTCTAAATAATTTTTACAATTTTTTTTTTATATTGGTATTTATTTTTGGACAAGTGGTTCTTAATAACAACAAATATAGATACATATATTTAGTGCCAAGTATATTATGAATTTAAATGTAAATAAGAATTTAAACTATAATATTGAAATATGATTAATTGCAAGTTAACGTATAGTTGTGAATTTAGAAAAATACATTTATTTTATAAGAAGCCTTACTGGTTGGCAAAGGTTCAGACTAGCATTCTTTTGGTTTGTATTGCACAAGAACTTAAAAATGGAAGATCATCTATTTCGAATGACTCATTTTTTGTATTTTAAGAAATTAGGCGGGCCGGGATTAAAAAGCGTATATTTGATTGCTCTATAACGATACGTAAAATGAATGAATGGAGATAGTAAACAGCGAAATGTCATCATGTAAGTAATTTTTCTAGTGTACATTCTACGTAGTAAAGTGTTAATAAAAAAAAAATCGAATCTATATAGAACAGTGGTCAGAGCAAGAACGACTTCGACCGATTTGGGATTATTTTTTTATTTCTCGAACGCGCTTCAGTGAGAGTATTGGGGTGACCAAGGCTAGAACCCCGCGAAATAGGTCCATGAGCGTCGTATGGGCGGTAAAAGGCGATGTGGGGGCAAATCCTTCGATTAGCTTAATTATAACAATATGCTTTCTATATTAAAATACATATTAAGCAAAAAATATTGTTTAAGTGATGGAATACAGTTTACAACAAAACTGTAGAACGCGCTAGTGATGTGGGGGACTATTCCGGATTTGTTGATGTAATTACCTAAGGGATGCTGCATATCGCCCACTTTGTTCAAGATATACCAGAATGTAGCTTTAAAAGAATGGAGAAGAAAATGCCATCAAATGAGTTTAAATGTGTGAGATAACTTTTTTGTAAGCTGCTATTTGCGGAGGTAGTACTGGCGCAAGATGTAGAGGATGCGGATTACGTGTTGAGAAAACTAAGCGTGAATACCAGACCTTGGACCTCAATATCAATCTCAACAAAACTGAATATCTCACTGAAGCCTAAAGTGAATGACACGCATATAACACGCAGCTTCAAGTATCTGAGATCTATAGTCGAAAATGGATGTGATTGGAGTTTAGAGGTGGACAGAAGAATAAGTAAGGGAAAAGAGTAATAGCACTGCTCAATATGGTGCCCTGGAGTAGAAATATTTTAATTAGCACCAATCATCTTATATACAGCACCATTTTTGAAAGAATAGTGCTGTATGGTGTAGAAATTTGGACCCTTAATAAGCCTAAAAGAAGAAGACTGTTAGGCACCGAAATGGACTACTGGGGAAGTCCAGCAGGGATACCCAGAAAACATAGATTCAGCAACATAGAGAACAGGGACATCAGAAATGAGCTTGAACTAAACGATATATTCTACAGGCAATAGAATTTAAACAACTGAAATGGTTTGGACTCTTACTTAGGATGGATGATGACCGAATACCGAAGGCAATATCTGATTGGGAAATAGAAAGAAGGAGGGAAAAGAGGGAGATCCAGAGCAAGTTGGGAGGAAGGCGTTAAATAGGCTATCACTGGATATGGTCTAACAGAATCGGATACTCATGTTAGAAATAATTGAAGAAATCATGTTGAGTCGAGAAGACCTACGTCGTAGAATAGCTCAAAACAAAAAAAAAATACAGAAAGAATGATCTTCTTCGAAACGGTACTAGCAAATTCTGTCTTTGGTGAATATATTACTTTCTCTTACTCCTAGTAAGAGGAAGTATTGTAATCGTGTCAAATTTTCGATATCGAGTTTTCACCGGAAATATCCATTTTGAGGTCCCCTCAGTTCAAAAAAGTGGTTTTCAGCAAATGGTTTGTGTGTGTGTGTGTGTGTGTGTGTATGTGAGCAGCATAGCTCAAAAACAAAAAACCGTACAAAGCTGAAACTTGATATTCCGTTTAGGTATCACCATGCGATCTGACTGTGCGTTATCTGTCAAAATTACCACTTTACAAGTTGTTTTTTTTTACTTTTTTGCGTTTTTCTCAAAAAATGGCCCAACGATTTTCTTTAATCAAAATCATGTACATCAACCACATATACAAAGAGCTACAACTTTTATTTGAAACATTTCTCCGGGAAAATGCTCTGAAGGGCACTTTTGGGGGAGGGGTGGGGTTCGGTTTTCATCTAAAGTGCTATTTCAGTTTATTTCACAATTCTGTCATCTAAATAATGTTAATTAGAATTAAATATGTTGTTGAAATTCCGAGTTTGAGGAAAATTGGATAACCGGAAGTGCTTTTGTTTTAACACTTTACTAAATGATTTTTTCACTTTTTCGCGATTTTCTCACAAAAAGGCCCCGACAATTTCTTTGAAACATCACATATAAACTAAACATTCAAAGATCTACAACTTTTATATAAAACATTTCTCTGGAAAAATTCATTTAATGGCACTTTTAGGAGAGGAGGTAGGGTTACAGCTTCCTCTAAGTGGCATCATACTTGATTATATAACTCTAACATCCAAATGAAATTAATTAGAAATAAATAGGCGGCCAAAATTCCGAGTTTAAAAGAAATCAGTAAACCGGAAGTGCGCTTTTGCTGGATAGTTTCTTTCAGTTTTCGACAAATTTCATTAAATTTGGTGCACAAACTATAACCTTTGTGAATTATAATTTTGAGAACTGGAGTAAGAGAAAGTTGTGTGTGTGTTTCACACCAGATTTTTTTACGTTTCATTCATGCAATTTAATACTCATTGTATGGTAAAACCATTGGTGGGGACTGAGTGATATTAAATCCTCTCTCAGTAAAGATTTAATTTATTTTCTGCATTTCATAATTCACACTCAATAATATTCTAGGGAAGGAATAGCTAAATGGTTAGCGTACTGGACTCCCTTTGGAGGACCTGAGTTTTCACCACGGCTGGCCTTAGATTTTTTCTTCCTAGGAGCCTCTTCCTAGGTCACTTTCCGGTAATACACAGTGTTGTCTGTACCGAGAGAACATTGTCCGTAGGCCAGCAGTGCACTAACCGGAAGGCTTCGGGCGCCAATGACCATAGACGTTGACGCTTCCTAAATTAAAAAAAAACAAAAAAAAAAAAACTAAAAAATCGATAATTCTTGGATAATATTTTATTTTCTCAATTTAACATTTATCCATTATACATAAATTATAACTTTTGGAAAATTATTTTTTTTAAAGTTGAACATTTTCTACTTTCTCTTTTACTTTCTATTTTTTTAATTTTTTTAATGTTGTACATTTTTTACTTTCTCTTATTCCTAGTAAGAAGAAGTGTTGTAATTGTCAAATTTTTGATATCGAGTTTTCACCGGAAATATCCGTTTTGAGGTCGCCGGAGACCAGAAAAGTGGAAGTATTACTTCCTAGTTGTTTTTTTTTTTTCCTTTTTTGCGATTTTCTCAAAAATGGCTTCGACGATTTTCTTCAAACATGTTTTATCAATTATACATACAAAGAGCTACAACTTTTATTTGAAACATTCCTCCGGGAAAATTCATTTAAGGGCACTTTTGGGGGAGTGGAGGGATTATGTTTTTCTCTAAAGTGCTCTCATAGTTGATTATACAATTCTATATCCAAACAAAATTAATTAGAAATAAATTGAAGGCCAAAATACCGAGTTTCAAGCGGAAATGCGCTTTTACTGAACATTTTTTTTTTCAGTTTTCTACAAACTCCAGCGAATTTTATCAAATTTGATATACAAACTCTAAACATTTGTCAATTACAATTTTGAAAACTGGAGTAAGAGAAAGTTGTGTGAGTGTTTCACATCAGATTTTTAACTTACCGTCGACTACGTAGATTTTGTTAATGGTAGCAGATTGTAATGTTACGGTCGCCATCTTTCACACGATTCACGATGATGTTGCCGCCTTTTTTTTTTTAGGAATTATAGAAATTGGAAATAGGAATTATAGTAGTGGTACCAGTGTTTTGGAACTCTGGGATAGTAATAATTTGATAATTTTGAATACCAAATTTACAAGCGGCAGTGATGAAAAATATTTTGATAATAATTAAGTAATAAAGGTTGGCACAGTAAATGATATACGCACTACTTCACTTGCTGGTATTTTCTACTATTGATTGTATTCATGTTTTACCAATAAGTTTTTTAGACCATCTCCCTTCTAAGTTTTTTAATTTGTCTCACTTCATCTCTTTAAGTATTACGTAAGTATAATTTTCGGTTGAGGGAGAGCTGCAAGCCATATTCGTTTTTTTGTACTTTTTTTGTTTGTTATTTTTATTACTATTATTATTATTGTTTTTTGTTATTATTAATTAGCAACTGGGATTGAGTGCTTGCTTAGATTTAGTGAACCTACAAGTTATTGTCTAGAATATTTTAGCCTTTTAGTACAGTTTTTTTGACTGAAACTTACACTATTCGATTAAGAATTCTTCGCTTTAGTTTAAGGTGGTCTAAAATTTATTTTTTCAATTTTGGAAAATCTGATTTATAATTGTGAAAAAGTGTTAAAAATTATTATAACCAAGGCAGTAAGAGTTCTGTTTATTTGTGTTAATTTTGTGATTGTTTTTTTTTTTATTAATTTTAGTGTATAATAGTTCACAAAGTCGATTTAATCAAATAATGGGGGTGACACAAAGGATCCTAGGAAACCACGCCCACTATATTATTTATTCTTCATCTATGTACAGTTAAGTCATATTTTAGGAATACTTATTTAGTTAAATATATTTGTAATTAACCTGATCTGATTTATCGCCATTTAACAGCTTATCTCAGTATATTTTTTTTGAGAAAATGAAGGGAAACTATCCAATAAATAAATCTTCAACTTCCAATTCTTCATTAAAAAGTAAAATTTATATAATTCTAGATAATTTTACAAAACCTAATCATAAAGTTGAAAATATCCAAATTGGAAACAAACAAAGCAAAGTAACTCCTTTGGAAGTTTAAGTACCCTTTTATTAAATGATTACAAAAATGATATTCATAAAATAATTGATGAAAATAAAAGTTTACCTATAAAATTAGCTGAAATGCAATTAAAGTGAAATTTTTTTCGAACAATATAGGATTAGAAAAGTATATAAAACTGTATGGAATACCGTATTATGATGAAATCGTTTCGATAATTGTGTATCCATCTTGAATATGATTTTTTTCGAAGCAAAGTTATTTGATAATTCTTACTGAATTAAAACAAAGAATAAAGAAATCACTATGATTATTGTCTGTAAATTTTAAAGATTTGTTGATAAAATAGATTTTTTTTCTAAAATCGTTTAAAAATAAAGAAAAACTTGATATCTAAAGGTTAGCACAATTACTATATTTTCACTTATTAAGAGTAAGAGAAGGTAAAAATAAGGGGCTGAAATTATCATCATTTGTCTTTAATTTTGATAAAATTTATCCTAACTCTACAATTTACATGACCGAATCAATGAGTGCTAATAACAGCTGTTTAAAAAAAAAAAAAAAAAAAAATCAAAGCCTTATAGAAATATCATTTAATAAATGACGTTTGGTTTGGTGCTAGTACACATTATTTTTAGAAGTACCGATAATTCGCCAGTTATTGTATAATAAAACAAGATAGTAATATTGATAAAATCATACCTTATTGCACTGATTCATCAGAATTTTTTTTTTTTTTTTTTAATTAAGAAAATTGCTAGAAATAGAAGTATGAAGAGGAGCAGTACCATTCGGAAAAAAGATTAACAATATGTAAGTGGTCTTACGATCAGGTTATGTTAAGAAATAAGATAAATTGTTCTCAAAAAAATTCACAATTAACAACTTATCTGGAACAAGTGAGTTTGAATAGTATTTATTTATTATTATGAATGAAACGAAATTATTTTAGATAATGTCAAAATAAATACTGATTATTTTAATCATATTTTTGTTAATAATGGATTAGAAAAGAAGTTGGATTTTAAAAGATCGTGCTTTAGAAAATGAAAACAACTAACTAATAAAGAAATAGAAAGAATTTACTGTTTAGAAAAAAAAAAAATCTGGTGTGAAACACACACACAACTTTCTCTTACTCCAGTTTTCAAAATTGTAACTGACAAACTTTATGGTCAGTATATCAAATTTAATGAAATTCGTTGGTGTTTTTATGGAGAAAAATGACAAAAACTGGAAAAATTGTTCAGTAAAAACACACTACCGGTTTATTAATTTTCCTTGAAACTCGGAATTTTGGCAATCATCTAAGATAGTACTGTAGAGGTAAACCTGACTCCAGCTGTCTCCCCAAAGCCCACTTCTTAAATGACTTTACCCGGAGAATGTTTCAAATAAAAGTTGTAGCTCTTTATAATATGTGTAGCTCACATTAATAGTTTAAAGAAAAATCGTTGGAGCCGTTTAAAAAAAAAATCAGCAGGATATTAAAAAATACTTTTCAGTAAAAACGCACTTCCATTCATCTGATTTTCTTCAAACTTGGAATTTCAACCAAATATTTTATTCTAATTAAATCATTTAGATGATAAAATTGTGTAATATTCTGAAATAACATTTTAGAGGACAGCTTCTTCCCACCCTTCCATCAAAAGTGTGTCCTTAAATGCATTTTTCCGAAGAAATATTTCAAATAAAAGTTGTAGATCACTGTAAGTGTAGTTAATACAACATGTTTAAAGAAAATTTTTGGCACTATTTTTGAGAAAATTGTAATAAAAAAGTGAAAAAAAAAAAAAAACATTCAGCATAGTGGTACTTCCGGTTGAGGAATCATGTAATGTCGGAGCCCATGGTGATATACAAACGGAATATCAAGTTTTGAACTTTCTGCGATTTTTAGTTTTTGAGCTAGACTTTTCACATACATACAAACACACATATATATTGCTAAAACCCACATTTTTGGACTCAGGGACCTAAAAACGAATATTTCCGGTAAAAAACTTCATATCGAAAAGTTTGACAAGATTACAATACTTCCTCTTAAGAGAAAGTGAAAAATGAATATGTTGTATGAAAAAACAAATAACTTTATAACTAAAAGTGGGGGTGCACAACTATATTGCGATGCAAACACACAGCGTTCTAATCAGTCTGTTGAGGACATAACATTAACTTATAAAAATAAAATACTTTTAAAACTATCAGCTGGTCGTATAGCGGCCACTGCACGGTCAATAATATTGACAATACTTTAGAGTATTGACAATAATACTGACCATGTAAGGTGAAAAAATTGTATTGACGGTCGGTATTGACAAGAGTATTGATGAAATCCGGATTTTCCGATTTTCGTGTATCAATACTGAGAATTGGAGGGGATATTGACAATAATATTGATCGTGTAGGGGCGGCGCCAATATTTCCATCAATATTCAGTTCAATAGTTTTATACAACGTTGAAACTAACCTTAACAACAGTGATACAATACCTTACAAAGGTACTATGGAATGATTTGTGAATTAAAATAAAACTTCAATCATGCATTTTTTTAAAGATGATTGTAATTTTTTAATCTTATTTTTCTGATTAACATACATTTCATATAGTCCCTTCATTACAGTTCAGTTCAAAACACGATCCAGTGGAGGTTCTTGGGAATGATTATTGTATTATAATAAAACTTCAATCATACGTTTTTTAAGGCGATTGTAAGTTTTTTCAATGTCTTGTAGGATATATATAAAGGTTCCCCTACTACCGGATTAGGTAGTTTGTCGCTACCTGTCCACAAGGTTTCTATTGCAGCTTTGGTGATAGTTGCTGGGGACATTATGATTGAAAGCTTCAAGTCTTCAAAATTTCTTCCTGGGGCCAAGTACCTGTTAAGGGTAATCTTTCCCTAACACTTATACTTTCTCTCATATTTCTGTCCTGTCTTTTCAAAAATTGATCACCATCTGTAACAGTTTGTTAAAGGTAGGTTCATCCATTCGAAAATAGTTCTTGAAATCTTCAACATCGCAGAGGCTGATTTCCTTCAAAAGTACTAAATAAGAATATTCATCTATTTTCTTCAACCACTCTTTCATCCACTGTTTGCGTTTCACTTTATGAGTAGTGCCAAACGCCAAAATAATGGCTACGCAAGCTTTTGTGCGATTATTCATTTTTCAAGGGAAAAAAAGCCAACAAAATAACGAATACAAACACGTAAATTCACTCTCCTAGTGGCAGAAGTAGTAAGTAATGAGCACAGTTATTGACAAAAGTATTGACAATAATATCGTGTAAGGTAATGAAGTATTGAGACTGGTTAGCACGAGTATTGATGGTTAATTTGTCAAATCTGATATTGAGAATATTATTGACCGTGTAGAGGCCACTTAAAAATTTAAAAAAAATTATATTTCAATAAATAATATTAAGTAATACAAATTTTCTTTAAATATTTTTAAATTTAAATAAGTGTCCCCACGAAGGCGTCTTCGTATTGTTATTATTACGTATTTTTTTTAATTGTTTGAAAATCCTTAAATAAACAATAAATTAAGGTTGGAAGTACTAACCAAGTGATCGGCTTCCACCACTTAATAACATTTTTTTCACGCTGGTGGGAGCGGCCTCCAATTTTCGTATATCAGAAGTAGGGCTCGCAATATGAAGTCAGATACTTCTTGGTGTTTCGCTTGTATTGAACTTATGCCCAGTCACGTACCTGAATTTTTTTAAACTGTTGTTCTTATTTTAACTTTACCTCTCTTCCCCTACTACCGAATTAGGTAGTTTGTCGCTACCTGTCCACAAGCCTGCCTCCTTAGAGTTTTCACCATTTATTTCCATCTTGATTCTTTCCATTCGACCGAGTAGTCAGTCGATCGCTACCTGTCAAACAAGCCTTCTTGGTGGTATGGATGGTACATAGCAGCCACCTCATTTTCCCCAATTTAATCTATGAATAGTAACACTTGAATAAGAAAACACACAACATACACTCTCATATTTTGAGAAAAATAATAACACTAATTAAATAACTGGCTTACCTTTCCGTTTTTTTTAAGATATATTACGCTCAAAAATGTTGTGTGCTAATATTAACAATAGTTACGTTTGGCCCTTGTTTAATAAAACAAGCCAAATGTTGGTTGGCCGGTGCGAAAAGAAAAGAAAAGATCATATAACTCTCTCTACCTTTCCTTGACAGATTCTGACAAAGGACGCCAACAAAGGTGTCAGAAATGTCGATAGAATAAATTTATAAAGTTGAAAAGTTTTTCTCTTTGGCCCCCCAACCAACCAATATTTGGCTTGTTTTGTGATCATGTATCACACTATATATATTAATTACAAAAACTCCATTATACATTTAATAAAAATATGTACCTTTTGTTTATTCATATTTACAAATATTTATGATTGGAAACATAACACTCTTATACATTTTTAAATTTAATTGTTTTCAAGGAAGTTAAAATAAAACCTTTGAAGCCTGAATTGCGTCTTCACGTAAACGCTGATGTGGTTGTTGGGTAATATCCTTTGGCTTTCAAATAATAGAGTATACCCACTCCTAATCCTAACACACATACAGTAATGAGTAGTAACGACGAATCATCCCGATTCGATTTCTGCAAACAAGCGAATTTTGATAATTATAAAGCTTTATTTTCATCATTTAAAAAAAAAAAAATGATGCAGAGAGGAAGTATAGTTTGTTTAAAAAGAAACTTTAGTTAATGGAAATAAAACCATGTTTCATTAAGCTGATATTATTATTATTCTTATTATTATTTTTATTACTATTTTATTAATTATTTTGTTGCTTGGAAAGAATATACATATTTGTAACAAGTTTTTCAAACAATACAATAAAATCTACAAGAGAAATTAACACAAATTATAGACTTTCAAGAAAATGTTATAAAATACTAGAAATAGTGTATCATTTGAACGTTACTCAGAACATAGAAGTAATCACACAAAAACTTAAACTCTAAACTCAAACAAAGTAAATTACAGAAAAAAGAACATAATGATATAAAATAAAGAAATGATTCCATCATTTTCAAAAAATTTTGAACAAAAACATGATTTTATTGAATTGATGACATAAAAATTTTTTTTTTTTTAGCTTTTTAAGGAGTCGATAACTAATAAATGTTTAATTGAAACAGCAAAATAGTTGATAATGACATGAATGGCTACGGGTTCCTAAATGGGGCAGTCAAATTAGAAATTAAAACAAATCTGGTGTAAAACACTCACACAACTTTCTCTTCACAGCAGTTTACAGAATTATAATTGGCATAGTGGGTACGCCCTGGGAATTACACTGACTGTCTGAATGGCAAACAATCCCTTCCAGGGCAGTCCACAGGTTGCTGGTGAAAGGATGACTTCACATCCGTCGGAGGACCACAATTGGCAGGTGGTAGACCCTGCGAAGCTGTTGGCACAAGAATAAGTATGTAGAGAAAAATAAGCTAATTCTCTAACTGAGTTTGAGGAGATATATAATCGCACTAGGAGGTCGACTAAGAGAAGTTAAAGTGAATATACTTGCCTTAAAGTTACAGCCCCTCACGCCTCCATTAATCGGAATTCGTTCACTCTGGTGTATAGAATACGTCTCCCCGGAACGTATAAGTTGAGCAGGCAGTGAAGAGTCACTTATCTTTGAATTATAGAGAAACAGTTAATAATATAGATAAATATTAAGCTGAGGCTGAAAACACTGATAAAGAAAGATAATATAATAGGTTACCTTCAGAGCGATTTCAACTGTCGCATAAATGGCATCTGCCAGCTAGTGAATAGTGAGTAGTGAATAACAAGTGAATAGTGAGTAAAGATATAAAGGAGCGGAAAAATGGGATAAGTATCTTACTCAAAAATTGTTGAATGAAATTAGTATAAGCCACTTGCATCCGCCAGAGATTGACGCTATCTGAATTAGTGAATCTTGCAAGCACCATTGCTGAATAGGCCCTTAATGAGCTTTAAATTGTAAATTAAATGATCACCAGACTGCTGGAAGGTATAAAAGAAACAAAAAAAAACGTGAGGTTGCAACTTTACGCAGTAAAAGGAGAAGTATGATATTGCGAATTGAAGATACGCTACAAGAAAGCGTAAGAAACCCTTGAATAATAAACCTCGTAAATCACGGTAAAAGTGTCTGTAAGCGCTCAAGGTGACGAGATTTGTAAGTAATTAAGTATGATAGCGCTCTGGATGGCGAGAGTTATAAGTAAGTGTCACTCCCTTGCTTGACTAGCAACGAAATCTATTGATTTTCTATCGACCCAAGTTACGTGTTCCGTTGCATTTTTCAAAACCACATTTAAAACCCAGGAATACGTACGTAACAACCCTCCTCGCCAGACTTCCCTCCTCCATTCTCATAATATGTCCTAACCAACGCAGCTGGCTGGTTGCTACGATATCTGTTGTGGGTTTTACTTTTAAATTTCTTCTGATGTACACATTCCTAACATTATCCCTTCTTGTTTTCCCCTCAATTTTTCTCAAATATCGCATCTCCATAGCTTGGATAGCGCTTTTATGCCTTTCTGTGAGGATCCAGGATTCACTGGAATATGTAAGAATTGGCAGAAATACAGTCTTATACACGGCTATCTATGCCGCTTTAGAGACTTCTGGCTTTCCTAAGAAAGGTTGTCTCAAAGAGTGAAAGACTTTTCCTGTAAAAAAAAAAAAAATTCTAGTCAATATTATAATTTGTGGATGCAATAGGATCCTAAGGGAGGGAACTAAAGCAGAGTGAGTCACACAAAATTGAGAGCCTCACTCGCTACTTGGGCCAGACTAGAGTGGGCTGTCCCATTCTGTTTATTACAGTAGCGCTAGTCCCACAGGGTACAGTCTTGAGTACAGTTTATACAGCAGTTACAACGCGTCAGCAACCAACTACTACCTTTCTCTTCAATCCCTCTAAATCTCTCGCTACAATTTCTTATTCGTCTATAGTCCTGGCAGTTTGTGTTACTTTCTGATTATACAGTGTTCAGCATTATTTCCAGTTTATTTGCCTCTCAAATCCAATTCTCTCCTTCTTATACCCATTATATGGGTGGCAGCGTCTTCGAATCCCGCATTTCGACCAGCTTCAGCATTTTCAAACCAAACTTAGAATGAAGGTAAGTTGAATTTTTTTCCAATTTTACATATTTACATTCTATTTTTAATTTATTTTCCTAATTCTACACTTATATTTTAAATTTATCGACCTGTTTCTTATATGAAAAGAGCAATTATTTAAAACTTTCTGGCAATCTAGATCGTGTTACATATTTATTTGAATTCATAGTGTTATCGTTCCTTGCTGATGTGGTTTTAAGTAGTATAAATCAAATTTGTTAATCATTTCCAAATACTTATCATGCAAGGTTACATACAACATTTTAGATCCAAACAAAGTTAGATATAAACTCCGAACTGATATATCTTTGAGAGCCTGTTAATGGATTCTGTGACTCTGTGATTTTTGTTGAAGGATCACTATAGGGACATACACCCAGAATGCAGAAGTATATGAATTTCAACTTATGCTTGGAGCTATGATGAAAGCATAGGGAACTCTAATTCTAACAGTTACAATCTCTCCATATCGGTATCTTAGATGTATATCATCTACAACTGTACAATTCTATGAAAAAAAAAAAACTTTTTTACTTTTATACTGACATGCGCATAAGATGTGGAAAATTTGGTCATGTTGAAACATGATAAGATACATCTAAAACTAATATCAACAACATATTTTGATTCCAGTACAATGCATTCTTTACAATGTTAACAGACTTCTAACTCAGTATTATCAGTATTCTAAAGAACATAAACCTTTACAAAGACAAAGCCTAGCATAATAAACACTTGACAGCGGCCTAACTTAAGATCACAAAATAGAACACACGTGACATGCATATGTTAAATTTAAATACTCGAATGGTTATTTCCTTTCCAAGAAAACTAAACCTAAATTTGATCAACAGGATTATAAATTGAGGTTGATTTAATTATATTTTATTTATCTGCTTGATTAATTTGGACACAGAAAAATTCTTCTTTATTTATGATTCTTATTATTATTAAAAAGTAAAGGAAAATACAAAAAAGAAAATCATCAACGACAGATTTAAAAAGTTTCTATGAAATGAAGTATACATATTATTTCAGTTAATAATGTAAATGTTTGTTATACAGACTGTAAGGTTGTCTTTTAATAAATAATGTATTAAAATGAAAAAGTTTAGGAAAATTGAAATGAAAACTGGTAAAGCTAACTATAAATGAACAAAGAGAATAGAGAAAGAAATAAAATATTCACCTCGGAGATAACACAGCAGATAAAAACTGAAGAAAATAGCTCCATCCACCATGGTCATTCTACTGTAACTGTTCTATTAAAATTTATTTCACTGCTCTTTCTTTTTCTTTATTTTTTTCCTTTATTTTATTTTTTTATTTTATTTTATTTTTTAAGTTTAAATAAAGCTCCAACTTTATTAATTATCTGGCAAAATTTATAACAGAGTTGGGCAAAATTTATTAAGAGTAATTAAAAAAAAAGTAATTGTGAATAACATTTTATTCTTCTGCTTGATTGGTCAAATTTATTCTATTTATTTTTTTTAGGATTAAATAGTAAATATTATATTGTTAATATTCTTCTTATATTTTTCCAAACGAATAAATTTTTATTTAAGTAATTTTTTATTTGAATAAATTAATCTGTTTCCTTAACCTCCTCAGGTCGTTTTTTTTTATAACTATTACATAATTCAGAATTGCAATATTAATAATATATATTCAAAATACAATATTCATTTTTAACCGTTTCGGACCTTTATTTTCTAGTTACGCAAATTTATCTATAAATTCATAAATGTAATAATAATAATTTAATTTCTTACAGATAAATTTTATCTATAAAATTGTCCATAAATCCATAAATCCAATAATAACAATAATAATAATAATTTAATTTCTTACAGATAAATTTTATCTATAAAATTGTCCATAAATCCATAAATCCAATAATAACAATAATAATAATAATTTAATTTCTTACAGATAAATTTTATCTATAAAATTGTCCATAAATCTATAAATCCAATAATATTAATAATAATTTAATTTCTTACAGATAAATATAATCTATAAAATTGTCCATAAATCCAATAATAATAATAATTTAATTTCTTACAGCTAAATTTTATCTAGAAAATTGTAATATTATCCTTTTATCTATGAAAATACAATTATATTCAGTTATTAACATAATTACTATTAATAATACTTTATCTTTGTCAACTTATTACTAAAGTTCCATTTAACTTTTGTAAACTGTATTTTGAAAATGACGATTGATGCATGATGAAACGTCATTAGTCATTAAATACAGTGAAAAACGCTTAACATGAAAAATCGGTTAACACGAAATCATAATACGGTCCCGACAAAGTACTATATAATTTCATAATTTTTTTTTATCTTTTAACCCGAATTAAAAAAATATCACTTAACACGAACGGATTTCATTTCTCGGACGAACAAAATATACCTGTTTTCTTCAGTCACATCGTCACGTAGATTTTGTGGCTTATTTTATTTCCTTAGACGGAACAAAATAAACAAATGGCTGCCACTCTCTTTGCCACAAATGGTTTCCGCTTCTCTTTGAATAGGAGATAAAGGCACAGCCATTGTCAACAAATTTCAGTTAGTTTTCGAAATTGGTGAATTCTGTGATAAAATCAGCGATTTTTTTTTTTTTATAAACTTATTTTTTTTTTATGTGCAGTACAATGACAGAGAAATCGGGACGAAAACAAACCGCCATTTTATCGTTTAACACGAAAAAATATTTCGTGTCTACCCCCCACCCCCCACTTTCGTGTTAAATCCGTTTCACTGTAAATAAAAAAATATAAGAGGTTATATGAGTGGAATAAATCATAACTTTACATCCACAGTTTTACCAAGAGAAATTAGCCTATAATGTTCACAATATACGTAAATGGAATAACTTCGATCATGAGGCTAATTAAATTGGGAAACTAATAGCGAAATCTAGTTAGGAATGACAGAAATCTGCTACTGATTTGTGGTCTGATCTTCGATTCTAATCAAACATACATTAACAAAAAAAAAAAACCCTTTGCATGTCTCATCAAGGGGTTATTAACTTTCCATTAGTGCTTTTTGGTGCATTACATTGGATTCGTCAGTTAATTGAATATGATTAAAAATGCTGAATTTCATGAACTTAATTATAATATTTGAATAATAAGAATTAGAACCAAATAGGGCATTTTTTTTTTTTTTATTATTTAAGGCAGATTTTATTTGTCTCCTTTTATTTTTTAAGCGAAAGTCTAGCGTTTCTTGTCCATTTTTTTTAAACTAATTATCACAAAAATACATGTTCTAAAGATCCCAGTGTACGAAGAAGATGTTTCTAAAAATGAATCTGTGAAATGGGTTTATGTATGTGTTTGTGTATATTTCTCAAAATCGTTAAGAAGGTGGAAAAAAAATAAATAATGGCTCAAATATTAAATTAACTTTTCAGAAAAACATATCGTATATAGCATTTACATGAAATCTTTTCATAAAGGTATTTCGAAAATTGCTACGATTTTTTTTCAACTAAATACTTTAATGCCTATCACTTTTATTTGCAAAATTTTCCAAGAAAATGTATTTTCAACGATTTTGCGAGAGCTGCAATGTTAAACATTCCTCTAGATTGAATATATTGGGGCACTAGTTCAAAACAATTCCACAATGCAAAAAAAAAAATTGACCATAACATTCATATGACGAGTTCAATATCAAGAATCACAATTTTACTGCTAAAATTCCCATAATAAAGAAAATCGGTTAACCGAAAATTCAACTTTGAAAAAGAGTCGTTTAGAGGGTGGTATACTGAAATTTTCTCCAAAACTGCTTGTCAATTTTCTTTAAACTTGGCGCACATATAAAGGGTGTCCGGGCTAAGTTGTCCACCCCCTTTTTCTCGACAATTATTGATTATGGAAAAAAAAAATTCAAATCATATCTCCCTTTATTTTTTATGTAGTATCTAATATATTATTTAAAAAAAATTAAAATTCTGCTGCTGATATGCAGGTTACAGAAACAACCTTTTTCTTTTCAAATAGGAACCCCTTTTTTTTTTATTATGAACTCTAAAATTACTTTTTTTTTTATGAAAAAAATTGTTTTTGAAAAATTAAAATTGCTTTTATAGTACTCAAGTTATGAATTTTTGAACAAAAAAAAAAAAAAAAAATTCTAACCGCTGGCATAGTAATAAAAAAACAGTTATGGATAAACGCATAAGAGCCTGTCCAAAGGGCAAAAACAATAATGCAAGATGAATGTTTACACAAATGCTCTCTTGTTTACTGTTTTCATCCTATAAGTTGTTTTTAAAATACTTTCAGTCTACCTCAAACTTCCATTCGTTCCGGCAAGTTGAAACGTCCATATTCGACAAACGAAAAAACTGATATGTATGACACTTTTGCTGAATGCCGCCGACAAGCTCGAACAGCTGCAAGGGTTTTTTACAGGAGAGATTTCCTGAACGAAGCCACCCAAGCTGGAAAACGATTGCTCGTATTGCTGCAACGTTCCGCTTGTTTGGCAGTGTCATTCGCCAACGGCCAAGAAATAGGTTTAGGAATGTGTAAAACAGTAAAGTAGTACATCAATCTCAGTATCGAAAGTACTACATTCCTAACCCTGTTTCTTTGCCCTGGGCGAATAACACTGCCCAACAAACGGAAGTGGATTGGTCATCCTCAATGGAAGTTTGTGGAAGACTAAAAGTATTTTAAAAATAAGGCATTGTTTACAACTTTAGAGGGATTAAAACAGTAAACAAGAGAGCATTTGTGTAAACATTCATCTTGCATTTTTGTTTTTGCCCTTTGGACGTACTCTTATTTGTTTATCCATAACTGTTTTAAATGTGAGAAATTAAGTAAACTGTGTTATTTGATGAGACGGCTGACTGACGTACTGAGCATTGAAGGACTGAAGACGGCCTACTATGCGCTATTCCATTCAGTCATGACTTATGGCATAATGTTGTGGGGAAGCGCGCCACTAGCGGTGAATGTGTTTAAATATCAGAAGAAGGTAGTTAGAATAATATGCAAGGTTAGAAAGGCTTTCTGACACTACCCTGCTGCTATATCCTTAAATGTGCCGTTTGTACTAGAACATCCAAATAAGTTCCGGCGTAGAGGGGAACTACATAACATTACGACAAGGCAAAACAACTTATTGGAGGTGCGTGCACATCGGACTTCAAAAGTTGGAAAAAGCCCACTATATATGGCCGCTAAAATCTATAATTGTTTGCCCGAGTCTTTGCTTCAGGTGAGCCAATCAAAAAATAAATTTAAAAAGAAACTTAAAAAATATTTATTAAATAAAAATTATTACTCCATAAACGAGTACCTCTGTAATTGATTGAAACTTTCTTTTTTTGACACTGTTCTGTACCTTTGGTGCTGTACGAATAAAGATCTATCTATCTATCTATTACTATGCCAGCGGTAAGAAAATTTTTTTTTTTTGTTTACAAACTCATAACTACGGAATTATTAAAGCAATTTTCATTTTTCAGCAATTTTTTTCACAAAAAAAAAATACTTTTAGAATTCGTAATTAAAAAAAAAATAGGGGTTCCCATGTGAAAAAAAAAGTTTGTTTCTGTAACCTACATATCAGCAGCCGATTTTTTTTTTTTTTTATAATATCATTAGTTACTACTTAAAAAATAAAGGGAGTTATGATTTGAATTTTTTTTTCCATCATCAATAATTACCGAGAAAAATGGGGTGGACAACTTAGCCCGGACATCCTGTATAAACCTAACGTTTATCCAAAAATATTTATTTTAATAGAATTCTGGGAGAATTGTTAAATAGGCTTAAAATTTATCTGCCTTTACTGAAGAGTTGAGATGGAGAGTTGGCCTCATTCATATTAGCTAAACAATTACAATTCCGCCCATCTTATATAATGTAGCCTCGCTCAATTTGTTCCATGTAAACATTCCAAGTTTAAAGAAAGAAAAATTTTTCCAACAAATTGCAATAATAGTAATTAGGGAAAATCGTTTGTATAGAGGTATTTTGGAGCTGGAAAACGATTGCTCGTATTGCTGCAACGTTCCGCTTGTTTGGCAGTGTCATTCGCCAAGGTCCATGAAATAGGTTTAGGAATGTGTAAAACAGTAAAGTAGTACATCAAGCTCAGTATCGAAAGTACTACATTCCTAACCCTGTTTCTTTCTAACCCTTTGTTGTGGCAGTATCTAATCAAATAATTTATAATAATTATATCAATCTATATCTCAGTGTAAAAGCACAATTATAAAGGTATAATAAAATAAAATTCGTATTATAGGATTATAGTAAAGCCACTGGATCAATGAATTATCTAAATTTGTTCACCGGCTAAGGCTAACTGAATAAAGCTCAGCAATAGACAAATCCAGGGAAATTTTGAAAATTGAAAACATTTTATAAATAGAACAGTCAAAATAATATTAATTTATTTACCTTATTCATTTGGCTTTTCAAAAATTTTTCGACCAGATTTGACGGGTATATTGTCACAATATCATCTGATGAGACAAAAATTGGATATCTGGAATTCTAAAAATATATTAAAACAGAAATTTTAATTAAGAATGCATAGTTCTCTGGACACAAAAAGATTTGTTTTTTTTTTTTTTAAGGGATTCAATTGCACTGCGACCTGAGCTCTCCCGGAGCTTTCTCAGAGCACTGCCGGCCTCCAAGCAGTGATCTCTAGCTACAGGCAATACTGTCCATCACCGGACAACTAGCTGTAGAGGCTCCTAGGAAGAGAGATTCTAAAGGCAGCATGCTGGATTAGAACCCGGCACCCACGCATTGCATTAATTTTCCATCTTTTACTATCATAGATTTTCCTTTTACATACACTTTCAAATATTTATTTTAACTAAATCTCAGCTATGACCCTACTCTTATTTTATTTATATGACTGTAGAGATTTAAATAGATCTTGGCCAAGTAGGTAGAGGAGTCTGTAATATGTATTGAGTTTTTTGAATTATTTATTATTTATTGTGGTGGTTGGTTCCGTAGAGCTGGAAAACATCGGAGACATTTTCCGTGATAGCCTGCTTCATTTTGTAATCATCGGCCGGTTTCGGGCGTTCGCCCATCATCAGGATGTTTTTGTTGAACAGTGTACTTGCACAGAGCAAATCCAGTTGATAACACACTAAGTGAGTAAGAGTGTGTATCACTAAGAGTGGGTATCAACTGTATTTGCTCTGGACAAGTCTATGTTATTACACTATTCACCAGAAACATCCTGATGATGGGCGAACGGCCGAAACCGGTCGATGACCACAAAATGAAGCAGGCTATCATGGAAAATGTCTCTGATAATTATTATTTCTCTATCGTTACTAATAAAATTGTTTTAAAATGAGGTTATCAAATAATTAATTTCTTTCCGGCTAGACTCGTGCTCTGTAAAGGCCATAGGTCTTCGGTTCCAATAGTGAATAGGTAAGACCGTACGACAGCAACCCAAAACAATTCAATATTTTCTAAATAATAGTCTACCCTATTATAACAAATTTTGGGTATGCGAACATCTTGCATGTTTAATAAGCAGATCCACCATTTTAACATTATTTCAACAATTTTTAATTGAGTATGTACTTAACCAGTCTCCACCCTCACAAACGTGTCTGGCGTATTTAAAAGTATACAAAGCATAATGTATTTTTAAGAAAATCACCTAACTGCGTTATGATGTCTGATTGTAATGCAAACCCCAAATTTCAGGCATATAAAGAAATGTACAAAGCAATAATGAATCAAAAAGTAAATACTTTGTCTTCCAGCATTAGGATTTATTAAATCATCAGATAACATGGACCTGTTTATGCCTAAACACTAAAGGGGTAAGCAGGGAAGTTTTTTTAGGTTATCATCTGATAACAAATGGATTTAGTTACAATAGATTTTGTATAAACTTGGCATTTGGCAATAAATGTGATTAGCATTTAGGATTGGAATATTTCGGATGCCGATAAGTTTTGAAGTATTATTTATTCGAAGGAGGAATTCAGTTGTATATTTTTAAATTGGTTAAGATTGGACTTTTTCAAAGTACATCAAGAAGTAGGTTCCATTTAGCATTGTTAGGTTGATATACTTTCTTCTTTGCTTCTTTTGATCAGTTTTTGTTAAATCGTCTTGCAAGAAGGCGGCATCTTGTTTTCAAACACTTTCTGTTGATCAAGTGAGCCCAAGGAATATATTTTGTAGAATAATACAAAGAGAATAATTCAAAAAGAATAATACAAAGTATCTCAGTTGGCAAGCAAAGAGTTAGGAATATTTCTGTATAATCTGACAGGAGAAAGAATATTGATTTACACTAAAAGTTGTATTTTTTTACTATTATTTGCATAAAATTATAAACTTTTCGGCTATTCAAAGCTCTTTTGGATCTTTAAAGCTACTGCAGGACAGAAATCAACATAATCTATTTATAGGATCAATTCACTTTAGTTTATGAACAAAATACTTAAGATATTACACAGTTACCCTTCTTGACCAAACGTCTTGAAGTCGAAAGTCTCAATCTAAATACTGTTGTAAGATGAACAAGTGTTTCTTCACCCTAACGAAGGATTCTTGCAGAGCTTTAACACTCCTTATTTGCAGAGGATATACACCTTAAATACAATGAGGAAACCCAAGAACAGTTCTTTGAAGATTCAATAATATATTATTGTCAGATTACTTGGACATTCAGTTTATCAGTTTAGACAGTTCAGTAACTTTCCAAAAACCCATTAAACCATTATTAAGGAAAATGAATGCAATGAAACTAGGTCCATGGCCGAAACCAGGTAGGCAAATGTGAATTTCCTCCTTTAGCAATTCGGAAGCAATAAAGGGGAGATGGCACATAATTTAGTAAAACCTATTTACCTCCTAATTATCACAAATTTTCTTGCAACCTGATATAAAAATAGAATGATAACCTTGGTGGGAAAAAGCTTCTTTGAATTCTGACTTTTTGAAAGTTTATTTTCAATCTGCGGTATTCTACTAAATCGGTACTTAAAAAGAATATAACTTTGCGATTGGATCAAGAAGAGTACTGACGGGTCAGTGGCAAGAGATACTTGGATACAAAAGGATCTAATATTTGTTTTACATAGTCCGCGGGGAGGGACCAAACCCTGTGCTATACAAAGCCCGTCTCGGCCTATTATAGCTATCCCAAAAGATCGGCGCTTTCTCAGAGCACTGCCAGCCTCCAGACAACGCTGTCCCCATCAAAGCATAGTGAGTTGTAAGTGGCACTTAGGAAGAGAAAAATCTAAGGGCTACACTAGGACTAGAACCCGGGACCTCCTCGTTGCTAGTCCATCGCACTACCACTGAGCTAATTAATCCCTTCTTTATGAAATAATATATAAAAAAAAATATATTTTTTGTGCACTTTCAAAAAACATAAAATTTCTAAACAACTTTTAACATTTAGAATATTTTCATTATTTTACTTACTTGACATATTTTTTTCACTTCAAGTTCTTGGGCAGTAAGCTTCGATGAATTGTTCATAAAATCAGTGTGAGAAAGTGGAATAGCAGAAGAATTTTTACTTACAACAATATCAGGATTTACGTTTTCTTGGAAACTTGTTGGAAGTTTTTCCTGAAATTAAAAAAAAGAAGAAAAACTTGTTATTTAATTAACTACGTATCTTGATACTATATTGATATTAAATAATTATTACTCTAGTGAGGAATACTGGACACTTCTTTCTATTACTGTAGTTTATATAATATTATAATATTGTCAACTTTTACTTGGTTATTTTTACATATCCCTAACATAAATACCAGACGGTGGGGGTACATGTTATCCAGAAGAGAGGGCTAATAACATTGATCAAGCATACATAACATTTGAAATTTAACGTCATAGTTTTCACACACAAACTAAAATCAACTTTTCCAGAAAAATATGCCATATAGAAATGCCACGTTTATATATCTGTACAAATTGAAATCCAAGTTTAAAAACCGGGTAAAACCATTGAATAGTGTTTTATTTTTGTTATGGATGGATTTTGTTCAAGCCTTATGGTCAATTGGAATAATGGTGCCTAAATCGCGCTTCCTGCGCATGCTCAAAACATGTACTTCGGCGAAAAAAGAATTTCTAATTTTGATACGATCGTAATACTTCCCCTCATAGTGACAGTAAGAGAAAATAAATACTATTTGATAGAGCAACAGACATACGTAGATATATCTCTAGGTTTTATTCTGTAGAATAGTAATCGTAATATCAATATATATTATTAAATAATGAATATGTACAAAAAAGTTTCAGGAAACCTTCAAGAGAAAATAAAATCCATCACACGAAAAACTACAACACGCCAAACAACTTGTTGAACAATAAGAAAGTGAAAAGGGAAAGAAATTTGCTCCGTGGTACCGCTCAGAGGCTGGACTAGCATTGCGGTGGACAGCTGTGCTGCTCTTAAATTTTCTCTTCCTGGCGGGCTGTACAGCTCACGGTCTGGTGATAGGCAGTGCTGTCTGTAGCTAGAGAACACTGTTCGAAGGCCGGCAAAGCACTGACAAATCTCTGGGTTTATATCTTTCAGGTCATAGTGCATATCCCCTTAAAAAAAAAAAAAAAAAAAATCTGGTGTGAAACACTCACACAACTTTCTCTTACTCCAGTTCTCAAAATTATAATTGACAAATTTTATAGTTTTCACACCAAATTTAATGAAATTCGTCGAAAAATGTATAAAAAAAAAAACTGTTCAGTAAAAGCTCACTTGCACGGTTTACTAATTTTTCTTGAAACTCAGAATTTTAACGAATTTATTTATTTCTAATTAATTTTGTTTGGATGATTGAATAGTACAATCAACTATGATAGCACTTAAGAGAAAAACATAACCCCACCCCTCCCCTAAAAGTGCCTTTAAATGAATTTTCCCGGAGAAATATTTTAATAAAAGTTGTAGATCTTTGTATGTTTAGGTTATATAGGAAGTTTCAAGAAAATCATCGGAGCCAATTTTAAGAAAATTGCGACAAAATGAAAAAAATCATTTAGTAAAGCAGTAAAACGCCCTTCCGGGTATCCGATTCTTTTCAAACTCGGAATTTCAATAATATATTCAATTCTAATTAATATTATTTAGATCACAGAACTGTTTAATAAAGTAATTAGCACTTTAGATGAAAACCTAACCCCACCCCTCCGCTATAACAGCCCTTAAATGAATTTTCCCAGAGAGATGTTTCAAATAATAGTTGTAGCTCTTTGCATGTGTAGTTGATGCACCAAGTTTGAAGAAAATCATCGGAGGCATTTTTGAGAAAAACGCAAAAAAGTAAAAAAAAACAACTTGTAAAGTGGTACTTCCGGTTGAGGATTTTTGACAGATAACGTAGAATCAAATCCCATGGTGATACCTAAACTGAATGTGAAGTTTCAACTTTCTGCAGTTTTTCGTTTTTGAGCTATGTCGTTCAAATACACACACACACACATATACAGAGGACTTCAAAACGGATATTTCCGGTGAAAATTCGATATCGAAAATTTGACACGATTACAATACTTCCTCTTGCAAGGATTAAGAGAAAGTAACAAAAAACTGCATATATATTATATATGTGTATCCAAAAATACAATATGAAAGCCTTACTTCCGGCAAATCGACTTTCTCAAACTCGGAATTTTAGCAACTTAATGAATTCTTTATAATAAATTAATATTATTTTGGCAATACGACAGTAAAATATTATTGAAATGACACTTTAGAAGGAAGCATAACGTTAACTCCAACACCGGTACATCTCTCAAATGATATGTCCCAGAAAAATGGTTTAAATAAATGGTTAGCTATTCTTATGATTATTTGTTAAATAAAGTTTGAAGAAAATCGTTCTAGCCATTTTTGAGTAATTGGCAACAAAAATGAAAAATCTAATCCTTAAATTAGTATATCCAATCAAATTATTTTGACCAAAACCTTTTCATCGGTGCACTATTATACCTAAACACATTAACCAAAAGTTTCGACTTTCTGCGTTATATACATTTTTGAGTTATGCTGACCATAGAGACATATAATATGATTGAAGAAAGTGGGCAAAAGCACACAAATCAATTTCTAAAGACCACATTTTCAGACTCAGAAGGACTTCAAAATATGATTTGCGGTAAAAACTCAATTTCGAAAATTTGACCCGATCACGATACTTCCTCTTTCAATGGCAAAAAGAAAAGTAGAAAATTGATAAGCCTATATATTTTAGAGAAAATCAGAATCTTACAATAAAATCGCGAAAATTTGCTTACGACTACAGTACTTTGTCTAAAGGCAAGGAGAGCAATTGTTGTGGTTGGTAGTACAAAGCTGGAAAGCATCAGAGATGTTTTCCGTGATAGTCTGCTCCTCTGTGTGGTCATCGACTGGTTTCGGGCGTTCGCCCATCATCAAGATGCTTTTTGTCGGATGCTTTATGATGGATTTGCAAATCTAGCTATGCTAATCCATGTTATCACATTGTTTGACAAAAAGCATCCTGATGATGGGCGAACGTATGATACCGGTCGATGACCACAAAAAGGAGCAGGCTATTACGGAAAATATCTCTGGTTACAAGAAGAGTAAATAAATATATAGAAGAGTATATAAACTTCACCTTCTTATAATCCATCACTCGTGCTGAAGGTTTCACGTTATCAGTGCCTTGTAAAATCTGCATCACATTGAAACTTAGGTTTGTAATTTGAACAATAATATTATTGCAAATAATAATAATAATATGTTATTAGCAATAATTATTATAACAAAAATATGTTAATAATAATGATAATAAACATGCTGGCACAGACGGAGTACCTGAAGAGGCACAACAACATGGCTAAGATATTGCACCGGGAATTGGCATTGAAATTAGGTATGCGTTCAGTCGTCCCACCCAACTACCAGTATGATTCCGAGCCGGTGTTAGAGAACTCCGGCACACACATAGGGATCGCGTAATGCTCACGGATCACACAGTAGAGGGCACCCGACCTGATAATGTGTGGCACAATAAGATTGAGGATATGGTATACATAATAGATGTCACTGTCCCGGACTCAGCTAATGTTGTGCGGCCTTCAATGAGAAACTGATTAAGTACAGGCCGCTGGCAGCTGAGGTTGTGGTCTCTTTGGAGAGGCGTTGAGTCTGTTGACATTGTGCCGATTGTCATCTCTGCAGTTAGTGGACTACTCAAACTTGAGATCAATAGAAAGACGCTGGCTTTGCAGCAAGCTGTAATTCTCCATTCCTGTAGGATCATCAGAGAAATTTTGCTGCAAGGGAAGGACGAGCCGCGGCCCTGGACCACTGATAGTGATGGCCAAGTAATTCTAATCAAGAATAAAAAACAATGCGATCCAGGTGCCTCCCTTGCCTAAGGGTCGCGAGACACCTTTAAAAAAAATGATCCTAAGGGTCGCGAGACACCTTAAAATAATAATAATAATACTAATAAAAATAATAATAATAATAAATAAAATAGTAATAATAATAATAACAAATATTAATAATGATGTTGTACTGCGCCCTGGGGAGACACCCCTAATAACCGTGGAGAAGGAAACCTCCCAAAAAAGGGGTTCCAAAATATCTTCCATATTACCTCTATGGAGAGAAATATTAGAAACACAAAGCAAGGGTTGCTGCCTTATGATTGCCAGGATTTGTCCGGTACCAGTAATAAACATGACGGAATGTGATCCACTTTGAGGAGCCACATAGCAGACGGTTTTTCCTAGCGCAAGAAGCGACAGCCCACAAATTGCTACAGACGTTACTCCTGTGTCTACATAGAGGCCGCTGTAGCACCAGTAAAATAGGAGTATGAAATAAACAGTCGATACGAATAAGTTCATTATGGCCGCTTACTATAAACTGACAAATTTATGCAAGAGTTCAGAGAAAAGTATCCTTACCTGTATGGGTCAAAACAATGAAAAGCAGATAATAAAACGGCCTATTTTTTCCTAGACAATGCTGCCACACTCTGATTTTGAAGAAATAAGGACCCAGTTCTCTGTGGATGAATTCGAGCATTGTAGAAAAAGAAATCGAGATCATATCGAGAATCTAAAAGGCCGAAGCTGAGACCCATGGATAACGAAGAGCGAAACAAATTAACCGATTACCTAATGAATATTCCTTTGCGTTTGAAGCTATGGAATGATTGCTGAGCATATTGTAGCCCATTTCTTACTTACACATTTCCGATGGTCGAGAGAAATGTTATTAAATGTCTCTCTGATGGATTAAGACATCGGTTCTCAATCTTTTGTATTACGCACCACCCTTTTTCACCTTGAATAATTTTGCGCCCACTGTATAATATAAGATAAAAGTAACCCAATACACGGGAATTTAAACTCAATTTGGTGTTTTATTTGCACATATTGGCTTTTCTGCTGTAGCTGCTTTAAAATCTAAATATAGAAAGAAACTTGAAATAGAAATGAATCTAGCTCATATGACTAAAACCTGACATGCTGAGTATTGCAAAATAGGCATGTATTAGTCATTAGTTCTATGTCCTAGAAATGTTTTATTTTAATGCTTTCGTTTTAATTATATATATATTTTACATGTTTTATTGAATTTTACAACTACATAAATAAATATGTAACAAGTAAATAGGCTAATAGGAGATATAAACAATGACGTGACGGTCATGAATGGTAGTTATTCTGCGACAACTACCATTAGTCACCCAGAAGGTCGGAGGGCAAACGACGTTTCAATCGCCTTGCAGAATTGCCTGGAGTGTGGTGGAGGAGAGGGGGTTTGGGCGAGAGGATTGGGATGAAGGGGGTGTTTGCTGTGGAATTTCTTGTACCGGTGCTTTGCTATATCGTGGACAAAAGGAATCTTCAGATCTGTGTGGATTGTATGGTGGATACGTAATAAGGAGCATCGACTATGCGTCGGAATATTTTGGACTGCAGGGTTTATATTCTGTTGAGATTGGTACGTTTGGTGGTTAATTATATTTTGAATTAATAAAAAAATATATGTGATGTCTTGATCATTTATTTGACGCCCCTCATGTAAAGTTACTACCGTGCCTCCTCTAGGAGCACGCCCCACATTTTGAGAACCGCTGGAATAAGAAGTATTGCTATAAGAGTTGCAAAATCCAGAAGAGTTTGTTGAAGTTCATCGAGCAGTATATATTGCAGCAGCAGCAATACGAAAAAAAATGGAGCACTAAAAAAGATACTAAGAGTATGCGGCTCAAGAAAAGAGAAAGTAATTTGAGACGAGATTTTAGCCGACCTATTGAGGTTAGAGCATCATAGAGATAACAGAAACCGTAAGCTTGATAGAGTTGTTAATAATACACCGTGAGAAGCTAGTTTCCATCCTGGCTATCCACCGGAACGTAATAGACAACTTGCAGAGTTCGTAGACACTCAAAAACAGATGCTTAAGTCCTAGCAGATAGATTTCGTTGTTATCTAAAAGCAAGTATAGGAAAACTGCTGTAAAAATCGATTCGATTCATTTGGGATTTCTTTATAGACGCCAAAGAACTGAGAGAAGTAAAATAGAGATGACTAGTAAATATCCAATCATTAGATGACATAGCGAAATATGAGGATTGTTAAAGCAGCAGCAGAATGGTTGAAGAACAGAAAAGAACGGACTAATAATGCCACAATTTTTAACTGAGGGTTTCATTTAATACTTTTAATAATAACTAGGACATAGGAAACCAAGCTAATTAAGGCACGTTTTCTTGTTTTAATGCCGCACATAAATTGTTCACTTCATGTTTGGCAGAGAAGGTATACCACTGTGTATCAAATGAAAATTTTATGGTCAACTGCAAAAAGGGATGTGCATGGAGGTTGTATGAGAGCAAAGATCTAAATTATCGATTCAAGCAAAAGAAACCCGAAATCGGTTTGCCTCCTTTATTGAATATAGAAAGCCTATGATTGGGAAGGGATTAGCTCAGTGGTAGCGCGCTGGACTAGCAATGCGGCGGTCCCGGGTTCGAGTCCAGCTGCTGTCCTTAGATTTTTTCTTCCTAGAAGCCTCTTACAGCTCACTGTCCGGTGATGGACAGTGTTGTCTTTAACGAGAGAACACTGTCCGGAGGCCGGCAGTGCACTGAGAAGGCTCCGAACTTTGGGGTAGCTATATAGGCCCAGAAGGGCTTTGGATAGCATAGGGCTTGGTTCCTCCCCACAAAAAAAAAATAAGCCTATGATTCCGTTCCACATTCTTGGTTGAAACAGTCACTCAAGTTTGAAAAAGCTTCCAAGCGTTATTCACTGCCTAGAGCTGTAAATGCTGACTTTGGAGTAGTAAAGTTGCCGTTTAGCATGATGGTATAAGGTTAAGTGTAGAACCAATCAAGTAAGGAGGGCACGCTTAGTCCTGTTCGGTTCGTCCTTTGTCTCAATCCCCTTTTCCACCTCCTTGAAAATAGTTGTTTTTGGTTACAAATTACAACTACTGTACGGAACTGTTATGTATTGTCACATTTATTATCTGTGGATGACTCATTATATGTTACTTCGAAGTACCTAGACTTGTTGCTAGACCAAGTTCGATAGCTCTCCGCTGATATAAAAATGACATTTAGTTGGGAAAAATGTAAAACAGAGCCTTGTGAAAGACGACCATGAGCGGAGGAACTAAAATTTATAAACTCATTGAGGCCTGAAGAGATGTACTTGTACCCCGAAATGCTTAGTTTCACCATGTTGAACACAGTAATATGAAAATAGAACTGCAGAGTAAATTCTAGCAATGTTAGTACTGGTCATAACAATAGAAACTTAAATTCGTATTGTACACCAGACTTGACACATAACTTCGGCATCGTTAATTTGATGGCAACAGATTTATCTGGCTTGCAAGGAAAAACTATCTTGAGCAGATTAGCAAACACCATCCTAGTTCTGCTGTAGAAAAATTAATACTGCCACGAAAAAGAGCTGGGAGAGGTATAACAAATGTGGATCATCTTCACTCGAATATGGTAAAACAGTTGCAATACTGTTTCTTTAATAATTAAGCATCTTGTATCGTATTCTGTTGAAAGCAGATGAAATGTATACACCGCTTGATTTGGCCACTTCCAAAACGTTACCTTAGGTTGTAAGTCACCAGGAGAGTATAGGCTGAAATATTGAAACTTGGAATTGCAAACCACTCTACGGCCAGTTCCGAGCCAAAATCGAAAAGCGGTTATAGATAACCATGCCCAATTTGGAAACACAAAAGGTAAAGAGAGAAGAAGATAATAATATAATAATATTAATACCAATATTAATAATATAACAATAATAATAATAATAATAATAATAACAATAATATAATCATCAAATTGATAAATATACATTTACAGAATTGGTATCTCCTGACTGATGAATCTTTTGTTTAAATGAACGTCCATCTTCTTTTTCTCTTTGAAATCTCAAAAATTCTTCAATAACAATTCTTCGGGTTTCATCTTCAGAGATTCCACTTTTATCCATATGATTCATAACCATCATCCATTCTTCAACTTTATCAAAAGGCTGTATGCAACATATTATGCACTATGAATGAATGTAATTTACAGGGATAAATTCAACTATATAGAGAGCTTTATCTTTAACATTTAGCAAACAGCTGTATATCAAAAGATTTGTACACTACCTAAAAATAATCTTAAGAAGTGAGATATATATTGAAAATATTAAAGGAAATCATATTTTTTCACGCGTCCTCTGAAAAATCTTTAAGAAATCAATGGCATTCCCACGATTACGAAATCTACTTACAATGTAAAAACCAATGTTTTTTTAATATTTTTTTTAAGAAGCTCCAAAGACTAATCAGAAGTCAAGAAAGAGGAAGTTTGCAAACATACTTTATTATACATTATAATGTTTATATCAATAGCCAGGACCAGATTAGAAAAATAACCTTTGCGTAGCAGCCTAAGTCCTAATCAGTAAATTATCGCGGAGCTTACTTATTCATTTCCTACGGTTAAATGTTTTATTTTTTCCGGATTTCAAATAAATGTTTCTCTTGATTTTAACAATATTATATAAAGCATTCTATACATTAGTCGAGCTTTTAAAAAAACTACTTTTGGTCTATGATTTAATTACGTTTATACAATTTATTTTATTTTTAAATTTCTTACTGCAGTGAGAGGAAGTTTTCCGAAAATGTCAAATTTTTGAAATTGAGATTTCATGGGAAATACACATTTAGAGATACCATAAGTACAATAATATCGGTTTGAAAGTACACTTTATAGAAAGGTTTCGGATTTATTTAAAGTGTTTGAAAATGTCTCTGTAATGTTATGGTGATGTTTGTAGTTTGTAGTGGCTTAAGCGGTTTTGTATAAGGGCTTGTATGATTGGTTGAGATAGAAGTATAAGAATAATTAAGAACACACTGGTAGAGTAAATTAAATATATTCTCTAAGAGAAATTAAGTACTTTGAAAATCACAATAAAATCTTATAATAAATTCTTATAACTTGATACTGGTATAGGATACTGGTCTGATGCTTTCACCTTGATTTCTAGCACAAGTCTGTCTTTAAAATATCTCTTCTCTTTGTTTCTCCCCTGTGAGGAGAAGGGGTAGTACAATGCCATAATTGTTCTTGAACCGTACCAGTAACTGGACTTGTATACCTGGCTAGCCCTTTTGCAAGGGAATGTCACATTTCTGATTTTTTTTATAATTTAATATTATTTCAAGTTTCTTGCATCTATCACATTAATGTAGTGGAAGGACGAAATCGAAAAATAATAGTTTTTAAAAATAATTTAGAATATTTTATAATTATCTTATTGCTGTGAATTTAACTTCAAAAAGAGTGTATTTTAGTGTCAGGTACTGTAAATTAGGATCATAGCAAATAGAAAAACAAAGGCACAAAATCCCGTTAAGAGAAACCTTTGGTAAAAGAAAATTCCCCCACTAGAGAGAGAGAGCAATTCCAAAGAATAGAGTCTGCCATCAGCTTTCAAATAGTTCAGTTCAAAAAAGATAGTCTGCACTTAGCCTTCAAACAACTAAGTCGTAATTCTGCTTCCAAAGCCAGAACACTTCGGGAATCGCTCTCTTAGTATCAGTGCCAGTTTCACAATATATTAAATAAATTTATAATATCAAATAAGTTGTAGTTATTATTTTAGCAGAATATAATTATTTATAAAACAGTGGCGACTTCTTAATTATTCTTAATACTTCTATCTCTATCTCAAACAAACATACAAGCCCTTATTTTACAAAACCGCTCGAGCTACTTACCATAAATACACATCATCACACCAATGACATTACATCTCCAACGATTATTCCTTAAACTTGATATGCTAACTGCACCATAACCATGGTAAGTTTTTAGATTTGTCTACTAATTTTCTTTCAAATAATATTTTTATTATATTATGTATTTTTTGTATAAAATTTTCACTTTTAAATTAGAATGATTAGGGGGGGGCTACATCAGTGGAATTTCGAATCTTCTTTTCCTTCTTGTATTTCCATGTAGGTGAGCAATGTTCTTATTAGTATTGTGTAGATTGGTAAGTTAGTATGGAAAAATAGAACCCTTTGCCGAAATAATTTTGCAAATGGTAGAATGCTGCCACCCCTCTAAGGGGGTAAAAACCTGCTCTTGCAGGCATTTCTCTAGGCAATATTTCTGAATTGTAACGTTTGACAAAGTACGGATATTCCAGGTGCCATAAATTTTGTTTTAATCTGTACGATGAATTAATCCTCATACTCGCATTCTATTATTCAAGGAAAGCTTCAATTTTGCATTTGTATAAATCTCTTCATTTACATCTTTGTTGAAATAAAGTCATAATTATTATTTAACACTTTTTTTCTCATTTATATAAACCAAGCCTATGATATTTTCACTTACAATTGCTTGGAAAGCAAAAATATGTAAAAAGGAAAAATAAATGTTACTAATTTACTTAATAATCTATAAATCTATCTTAGAATTCTTTAGCCAAAATTTGTTATAATATACCTAAATTATAAAAATAAATCACAAATATAATGCTGTAGATTTCCAGGTTTACGTTTTAAGATATTCAAGCCATCCGCAGATTCTTCTTTACCCATTCATAATGCATTCTTTACCCATCATGGCGTTAACATACAATCAAAATATCCCAGTGTTAATTCAAATATGATAATTATATTTGACAAATTGTTACATTATGTAAATAATTGTTCAACTTAATGTTACATTAGAAAACGATTAAGTATGTTATATCATTCTAAATTGCCTAACGTCCTTCTATAATTGTAGTTAATTAAATGTTTCCTAAATTGGACAATTTCATCTTTAAGTGCAAACAGAACTATAATTATTACAGCTACATTATTCTAGATTATTTCCTTAATATTTAAGGTATTCCTTCACGAAAGACATTTTTTTATGTGAAAATAGAACAAACATATTAGCATTTTGGAATATGTGGATGGGTCCGCCATGCTGGAGAACATCTGATATTTTATCCGTCGAAGCATGCATATTTATTTTGTTACTAACCGGTTTCGGATTTTCACCCATCATCAGAGTAAATCTATGCAGAGAGTTCACTTCAAACGTAATGTTTTCGTTTCACTCGACATTTGTGGTTTGTATGTGCGGCAGGTTCAGTTATTGGTTAACCTTCGAACTGACAACATATACGCTGTCGAGTATTGTAGCTAACCTATACCTTTATTTAGTATTTTAGTTTCTCTATACAATTTAAGGCATATATTTCATACTTTTCTTATTAAATATCTATTTTATAAGGTTTTTTTCTTTCTTTCTTTTAATATTATTATTGTTTTCTTTCTCTTAGTTTTTATTTTGTTTTCTCTTCTAACTTTTTAAGGTATAGTATCCAGTTTTACCTAATTAATTACATATATTTTTAACTACTGTGAGCAACTTTCTCATTGGCAGGTGGTATGGCCACCGTAGATAAAAGGGGGATTCCCCCGGATAAACTTCCGAATCAAATAAGTTCTTATATGAATACTTTTGAATTGAATTTATTGAGTATGTCCAGCGACTCCAACCAAACGGATACTGTAAACCCAGTTACAGAAAATGAAAAGGAATTATTTGTCTGCGAAGATGTGGGGCCATTTAATGTATATTTGGAAAGTTTGTCTAAAGAGGGGAATGGAATTTCTAGAATTCATCCCATGAGCATTGGAAAAATTATACACGAATCACACCCAACAATAAATAAAAATGTGAAAGCTATTGACAGAATGGGAATAAATAGAATTAGAATTTCGATGGTAAATGCAGCATGTGCTAATCTATTGGTCAAATCTGAGATTTTGAAGAAAAAGGGTTTTGATTGTTATATTCCCCAGTTTTATTAAAAAGAAAGGGTGTTATCAGAGGGGTTGATATCAATTTAAGTGAAGAAGAAATTAAATCAAGTATTGAAATTAATGAGGGTACAAACAATTTTAAAGTAGTTGAGGTTAAAAGATTTAAGCCCAATGTATTTGGTAAGGATGGTATAGTCAAAGAATTGCTCCCTACTGGTACTGTATTGTTAACATTTAGGGGACAATCTTTGCCCAGTTCTGTCTATATACATCATGTGAGGTGTGCTGTTAGTCCATATGTCCAGAATGTAATTCAGTGTTACCGTTGTTTACGTTATGGTCGTATGAGTAACAATGTAAAGGGGTGACTCGCTGTGAAAATTGTGGAGATTCTCACGATAAAAATGATTGCACGAGTAATATCAAACAATGTGTACACTGTAAAGGAGCTCATTCTGCTAAATCACACAAAGTTTGCCCAGAATTTAAAAAACAAAAAACTATTAAAACCTTAATGGCTTCAGGAAATTTATCTTTCAAAGATGCTAAAGACCAAATACAAAATACATCCACATTAGCTAAGGTAATTTCCACCCCTGCAATTAATGATAAAAACATATTTCCGCCTTTACCATAGTCTAGTTATAATCACCGCCAAGTTAATAAAAACTCTACTAATAAATCAGATGGAACTATTAGCAAAAAAAGGGTTTATACTTCGCCCACTGATTTCGATGTGGAAATAAGGAAACGATTATACTCTCCGATTACTCCAAAAAATACTCCAGGAGGTTTAATAAAAGAGAACTCTCAGGGCACGAGAAGTTCGAAAACAGAAGTAGTTAATGTAGTTGATATAGATAAGATTCTGGAAATAGTTATGACTCTAATAGAGAGACTAAAATCTAAAAATGTTGAAATCCCTGCTTCAATTGATATTAAAGATTTAATAAAAGATCGCTTAGCAGATACGGCACTTGTTAGAAACAAAAAATTAGATTTAGATTAATTGTACTTGTTTAACTTCTAGTAGTTATATTTGTATCTATATTTCACCCTTTTCTTATTTTTTGTATTTTTGCTATTATCTCTATGGATAACTGGAAGACAAATTCCCCCTAAATTTATAAATTTCACATAAATGCATACTAATTTGAATATTATTCAGTGGAATGCGAGATCAGCTTTTGCAAACAAGGGTGAATTAGAATCTCTACTTTTTTCCTATAAAGCAGATGTATGTGGTCTCTCAGAAACTTGGTTTAAGCCAGGTAAAACATATAAATTTAGCGGTTATAATGTAATTAGACAGGATAGAGATGATGGTCGAGCCGGTGTCGCTCTTCTAATTAAAACTTCTGTAAAGTATGAAGAATTCACAGATGCAACTGTTCCAACTGGGGTTATGTGCATTGGTGCTAAAATTTCCTTAAATAACAATGTTACATTATGTATAATTTCCTTGTATAACAATCCTATAAATAGAATATCAGAGGGTGCCTGGAAATCCTTTTTTGATACTATTCCCCATCCAGCTCTGATATGTGGCGATTTTAATTGTCACCATAGTGCATTAGGTAGCAGTCTAACAGATAGCATGGGGAGAAATTTATTAGTTGCAGCTAGTGAAGCTAATTTTAATTTTTTAAATGATGGATCTCCTACTCTGATCCAGAAAGTAACTCAGCAATCTGTCTCGGCTATTGATATAACGTTTTGCTCCTCTCACTATTCTAACTATTTTGATTGGTACACAATACAAGATCCTATGGGTTCAAATCACCTCCCAGTTTTAATTACTACACATAGGTTTGCCTCGAAAAATACCAAATTTAAACCTTACAGAACTTGGAATATTAAGCAAGCAGACAGGTCTTTATATGGCACATTAATGCAAGAATCACCGTTTTTTCATACATACGAAACATTAATTGAAAATATTAATAATGTTTGTAATCAGTCTATTCCCCACTTTAAAGACAAACTTAATAGTAGCCGGTGTAATCATTGGTGGAATGATGCATGTAATTCTGCTACATCAAATCGTAAAAAGAAATTTCAAATATATAGAAATGCTCCAACCCTTGACAATTTCTACTCATACAAAAATGCATGTGCTATAACAAAACGATGTATCAAACAGGCAAAACGTAATGCTTGGAAAGAATTTTGCAATAAATTAAATAGGAATACCCCGATTAAACTAATATGGGACCAAATTAAGAGAATAAAAGGTAATAAATTTTCAGGGTCAGCAGAAATGGGTGACTGGGCTCATGAAATGTTTTTCAATTTAACCCCTTCTTATGTACTTAATAGTCTGCCTGTTATTTCTGAATCTAATAGACATCATCTTCTGCTGCAAAATTTCCAGCTTGGGGAAATTCGGTCATCCATTAAAAGCAATTTGAATACCGCTCCTGGTAAAGATCAGCTCGTGTATCCGTTGCTAAACAACTTACCAGAGAATATTATAAATAATATTTTATTCATATTTAACGATATATGGTCAAAAGATAATTTTCCCTTAGACTGGAAGGATTATGTAGTTATTCCTACATTAAAACCAGGTAAACCCCGTTACTTGTCAAGCTCTTATAGACCTATATCATTATCATCGTCTATGCTTAAAACGTTTGAACGGTTAATTCAATTTAGATTGGAGTGGTGGCTGGAGTTTCATGACAAATTACCATCTAGTCAATATGGTTTTCGTAAAGGTAAGTCAACTATGGAAGCAATAAATCAGTTGGTTACCGATATACATTTAGGTTTTTCTTCGCATAAGATAACACTAGCTATATTCCTGGACATAAACAAAGCTTACGATAATGTAGATCTGTGTCTTCTCGCAGGCAGAATGCTCTCTTTAAATATTCCCCCTGATTTTATTAATAAAATAATAAAGTTATTGGGCGACAGGCATATTTACCTTAGAATCGAAAATGTACTCTTGGGACCTCGCATAGCATTAAAGGGGTTACCTCAAGGGGGCATATTATCTCCTTTATTATATGCTATATACGTATCAGATTAAGAGGATTATCTGCCAGATGGAGTAAATATCATCCAGTACGCGGATGATATATGTTTATATGTTACGAATGCAGATGCTTCGGAATGTCAACTGAAGTTGGATGAAGCTATACAGGGTATGATTAAATGGGGCAATAATAATGGTCTCTCTATTTCTAAAGAAAAGTCTATAGTGTGCTCTTTTGACAGAAAACGGAATTCACCTTTTAGCGAAATTATTACATTAGGAGGTCTACAATTCGTATGCAAATCTCAAGTAAAATTCCTCGGTTTATATTTAGATCAGAAGCTGAAGTGGAATAAACATATAGCTTATATTGCTGATAAAGTAGAAAAATACTTAAACATTTTAAGGACCATAACTAACTTGAGATGGGGCGCAGATCCCGCGACTTCCATGCTGTTCTACAAATCCACCATTAGATCCATTCTTGACTATGGATCGGTTTTTTATGGAGAAGCAAGCAGTTCTAGCTTAAAGAAACTAGATCTAATTCAGTATACATGTATACGACTATGTTATGGCTTCCTCAAATCCACTCCAATTGATATTTTATTATCAGAGTCTGCAGAGTTTCCACTGGACCACAGAAGGAAACTGCTGTCTGACAAATTACTCCTTAGGTTCCTCGCGCACAATCGCCCGGTAACTAATAAGATCTGCCAATTAAATACAAAAGTTCTGACTTGCTCTTACTGGAGGAAAAAGAAGGCTCCATTACTAACAACAAGTTTTATAGATATATCACCGTACATCGATACTATATGCAAGAACAGGAAATTACCACAATTTAACATAGATTACAAAATCATTAGCCAATCATTTCAAGTAATTTATATAAATGTGCCATTAAGTTCCACAGCTTTTTATACCAATGAATTAGCGATGGGTTATATTGCAGAGAAATGGCCCGACTTCCATCTTATTTACACAGATGGATCAAAAATGCAAGTTGGAGTAGGATGTGCAGTATTCGACCCCAAAAATTCCGTTTATAAAATGATAACCCTTCCGGAGATATGTACCGTTTATTCTGCCGAGCTAATTGCCATCTCGGAAGCATTGCAATATGCTGCTACCATTCGAAACAATAAGATTCTAGTATTATCCGATAGTAAAAGTGCTTTGATGAAATTAGAACATTTTAATCTGAGATCTAGGGTAGATAATCTAATTTTAAGTATATTAAAAAATGTAATGGATCTAACGATCAGAGGAAAATCTGTATCATTTGGATGGATCAAAGCACATGTTGGTATCAAAGGCAATGAGAGAGTGGACTCGCTAGCTAAGAAAGCAATCAAAGAAGGACAGAAGGCCGTCATTAAAATTCCTTTCCGTGATGCGGCAAACAAACTTGAAAATCAAGTTCGGACTCAATGGCAGTACAAATTTTCTAATTCTCCAAAAGGGTCTTTTTATAAATTAATTAATCCGAATATATCCCGAAGGACCTGGCATGCACCATACGCATTAAATAAGAATACAATAAGAATCGTATGCAGATTAAGAGCAAATCACGGACTTTGCAGGGGTTACCTGAATAAGATAGGGAAAGAAGACAATGCGAACTGTACAGTTTGCAAAGTTCCAGAATCTCTAGAGCATATAATAATGTCCTGTACACTGTATAAAAGGGAGAGAGAAAAACTGTTTCATAAATTAAATAATTTAGTAGTTCATCCTTTTAATTACCAATCATTATTACTTCATCCTAAAGAAGAAATTTGTCTATTAATTGCTGATTTCTTTCAGTCCATCAAAAGAATAGTTTAAAATTGAGTTTTCTATAGCTTGGTGCTATAGAACTAGATTATATTTTTTTTAAATTCGTTTTGGCTATGGTGCTAGCTAATGCCAGGAGAAAAAAAAAAAAAAAAAAATGTGCGGCAGGTTAAACACACACAAATCGTAACATAACCTTTAACCTCCCGCACATACAAACCATGTTGCATGATACGACGGATAAAATACCAGATATTACTATTTTGTTTGAACAAATATGTAAAATATTACTGGATGTCTAAATTGATGTTTTTAATTTTTACATTACCTCAATGCTATAAAGGGAACGTAAGAAGTACATTTTGTTTAAATATATTTCTTAAATTTGTTAAATTTTGCTATTTCTCAGAAACGGTTCCAATGATTTTCATTAATGAGATAAGCTACATTTAATGCCATTTATTTGGAATATTTTTCTAGAAAAGTTAATATCGGCGATGTTCTATAGGACCTGTTACGTGAAATATGAATTACCTTAGAGACTGTTGTGGCTGGTTCCGCAGAGCTGGAAAGCATCACAGATATTTTCCGTGATGTCCTGTTTTTTTTTGTGGTCGTCGACCGGTTTCGGGCGTTTGCCCATCATCAGGATGCTTTTGTCAAACAGTGTGATAACATAGATTTGCACAGAGCAAATCTATGTTATCACACTGTTTGACAAACGCATCCTGAAGTTGGTCGAACGCCCGAAACAGGTCGATGATCACAAAAAAAAGCAGGCTACCACGGAAAATATCTCTGATACTTAGAAACGTTAGGGCTAATCTCTAAACTGCCATTCTAATATATTATAGCCTTCTTCCAACTTATGGTATTGAATACAATACAAATAATTTGTAGAAATCTAAGTTTCAAGAACCGGAAGTTGGAAATTTAAGAAGAAAAGGTTGTTTGAATATTTCGCATGAGATTTATTTCAAATTTGAATTTACTAGAAAGGATGCACTAACTGTACAACAGCTGTCCTATTGAATGGAAAGCCTCTCTGAAATTTGTTTCGATAGCTCCTTCAAATCGCTTTTCGACTTAATTCAAATTATTATCCAGCACTAAAAGATACTTTAAAGTTTAAAAAAATAAAAATAAATAAAACCCCATCTCTCACCTCAAAGTGCCCTTAAATGAATTTTCCAAGAGAAGTGTTTGAAATAAAAGTTATAGATCTCTGTATATTTAGTTTATATAAGAGGTTTCAAGAAAATCGTCGCAACCATTTTTGAGAAAATCGCTACAATGTGAAAAAAATCATTTAGTAAAATGGTAAAGTCCACACACTTCTAATTTTTTTTTCAAACTCAGAATTTCAACAACAATTCAATTCTAATTAATTATTATTTAAATGACAGAATTGTCTAATAAACTGAAATAGCACTTTAAATGGAAACCTAACCCACTCTATAACTTACCTTACCTTACACAAACCTAAACCACCTTATAACTGCCCTTAAATGAATTTTCCCAGATTAATGTTTCAAATAAAAGTTGCATGTGTAGTTTATATGCCAAGATTGAAGAAAATTGTTGGAGCCATTTTTGAGAAAAACGCAAACAATGAAAAAAAAAAAACAACTAGTAAAGTGGTTCTTTCGGTTGAGGAATTTTGACAGATTACGTACGGTCAGATCCCATGGGCATACCTAAACGGAATATCAAGTTTCAACTTTCTACGGTTTTTAGTTTTTGAACTATGCTGTTCAGCTACACACATACATACACACACACACACACACACACACACACACACACACATATATATATATATATATATATATATATGTATATATAAAAACCATTTGCTAAAAACCACTTTTTTTGGACTCAGGGGACCTCAAAACGGATATTTCCGGTGAAAACTCGATATTGAAAATTTGACACGATTACAATACTTCCTCTTGCTAGGTGTAAGAGAAAGTAAAAAAAAAAAAGTATTGTTTTTGACACATTTTATAGAAAGAATGAAAACCGAATTACATCATTAGTTTTTTTTCTCACGTTTAAATAAATTTGAAATGAAAAATAACTGAGCATAAAAAATAATATCTTAGCATCGTATATATGAGATGTAATTTGTATTTTTAATTTTAAAAATCCAATTTTTATGACTGAGATAAATAACTTTTCCTATAGTACGTATAAGCAAGTAGTAGGAGTAACGGCAAAATAATTTTCCATAAAGACTGCCGAATGGCTTACCATGGTCCTACAGGTTATAATAAAAGCTCTCTAACATCTCTAGGATTATGGGTAATTTTATTTTTTACATAATATATTGTTTAACTTTCTGTTTTATTCCATAATCATATTTTATTCGAAATTTTGCACATTTATAGTTCAATGCAGTGTAAATTAAACTATCCAATGAAAACGTATTTTCTATGCAGTAAGTATGATTTTATTAAATAAAGCAAGGTTTTAAAAAAGATATGTAATTAAATGATGAGAAAGCTAGTTCAAAAATTAATTATTTAAAATAAATATATAATTCTAATTTTTTTTTTTTTTTTTAATTTAAGGCACGTCAACATCTATGGTCATTGGCGACCGAAGCCTTCTCAGTGCACTGCCGGCCTCTGGACAGTGTTTCTCGTTGCAGACAACGCTGTCCATCACCGGACAGTGAGCTGTAGAGGCTCCTAGGAAGAAAAACATCTAAAGGCAGCACAGCCGGACTTGAACCCGGGTCCTCCGCATGGGAGTCCAATACGCTAACCACTTAGCTTATTCCCTTCGCCGTTAATGTAAATTAAAGATACAGAAATAGAATGTGCAATGAATTTTTTTTTTGTGCTGAAATATTTTTTTTATAAAAATTAAATTCTATGTAATAAAGAGAAAAAGATTTTGTAATTAAATTACAATACGTACCAAACTAATTTCCTTGTCAGCTCCCGGAATGTTCAGTGTAAAATCTAGAAAAAATAAATAGTATAATGCTTCAGATATTTCCACGACCAGTGTTATATTAATAACTTAGATATTCGGGTTGACTGCGTCAGTCAGTGGCTTATTATAAACTGATTTTCGCCCATTTTTTTTTGTTGTTGTTGTTGTTATAGCGGATTATTGCACTATAACCTGAACGGGGCTTCTCCGGTTCATTCGGATTGAAAGAGGCTGCAACGAAGGCTCATGTGATCGGCAAGATATGGAAATAAAAATGGATCTGGAACATCGAAGATGGAGGATGGTAGCCAGAATTACTGACAAGTGGAAGACAGGCGAACATTTTTGAGCCTGGGAGAGTAAGAAACAATTTTACTTATTTGAATTCTTATTATTTGGTTCTTATTTAGCAAAAAAAAAAAAAAAAAAAAGGAGCTTCACTTATCTAACAGAGAGCGAGAAACAAAATGGAGTGGGATTAGTAACGAAACTGCAATTAACGGTCGGATGCATTTGCTTATATTAACGATATATCTCAAATCAGTTATGCAAAATACATATAATCACTTGTGATTCCAAAGTTTTCTGGCCGTTGGTATGCGATATAATGGACTGCTTAATGAATAAAGCCGTATTTTGCAAAGCTTTGTTAATGTAGTGCTTTTCAATAATTTCTGCCATTTGCCTTGATCATTCAGTCGTAATTTGTAAGTAACATCAGTTATCAACTAGTATTGCATTATTGTATTCATTTCAAATTTGCATGTATGTAATATACATACAAAATATACATACACGCATACATACTCATACATGTGTAATATTAATTATATATCATATATAATGTTTTCAATGATAATTTGTGATGGAACAGATAATGCCAACTTGGTGACTAAACCATCATGGCTATTAGTGATTAAACGTCGTTTTAAAGAAATTCTTTTCGTGTTTGGACGTTTATAAACTAGATTTGGACGTTTATATCATCTTCAGCTGTTTGTAACTTTATAATTTTCCTAGAAGCACAAAAGTAATATTATTTTGTACAAAGATTGACATGTATCTCTCACTTTTACCTCAACCCTACTTATATGTAACCAAATATTAACTTTGTCCTCAACAGCAAATACGTCAGTCATCATTTTTTTTTTAAATGCCTTTATATAAATGGGTTCACTAAAGCCTTTCTCTGGAAGTGACGCTCTCGACTTAAATAAATACTGTGATAATGGCATCAATTTCAGAGAAGAGGCAGCAGATTAAACCATAACCCCATCCATCACTTCCTCAAAAGTAGTGGCTATAAATGAATTTTCCCGGAGAAATAATTCAAATAAAAGTTGTATCTGTATGTGTAGATAAAATAACAAGTTCAAAGAAAATTGTTAGAGCTGTTTTTGACAAAATTACAAAAAAAAAAAAAATGAAAAAGAAAAAATTAAGTAAAGTGGCATTTCCGGTTGATAGATTTTGCCCGAAATTTTCGTGTATGGTGCGGTGGTAGCGCCTAAACGGAATATCAAGTTTTAGCTCTATGCAACTTTTCGTTTTTGAGATATTATGTTCTCACATAGACACACTCACATACAGACCATTTTCTAAAGATCACTTTTTTGGACTCAGGGGAGCTCAAAGGTTTATTTCCGTTGATAACTCAGTTTCAAAAATCAGGCCCGATCGGGATACTTCCTCCTACGAATAGATAATTGTAAGAGAACGTAAAAATAAAGGAAAGCCTAGAAATTGTTTTTTTCACAGTTGATAATAATTTTTTTTGAACAATAACCAAACTAGTCTCAACCAATCATCATTAGATTAAACTCAGGAATTTATACAGAAATAGAAAATATAATAAACTGCCCACTCTGGGAAATGAATATTGCCGAGACGGCATTTGGCACCCCACCAACCTATACCCACCATTTAGCCTAGACGATGAAGAAGAACTTATTGAGAAACCTGTCAATAATATAAAATCATGGCCAATATTCATAAAAAAATAATTTCAATTACGGAGAATTTTGTAAAATTAAGTAAGTTACTAGGGTGAGATTCTCTTTAACTGCAAGTCTCGTGTAGATAGTCTAATGCTAACTTAAAGAGCGTTTGGAGTGGACAGAACAGTCATACATTGTTAACAATCAAATAAGACAGGATACCATACATACCAAATCAAAGCTGAAAAAGACTTCAGGGCAATAATAAGGCGCCTACAACATACCACACCGAAGAGAGATATAAGACAAGAGAGAACCTTGAACGACACAATTTCAAAGTTAGAAATGTAACAAAAATGTTAAACATCCCACTACAAATGTTCACTTCCTCTCTGTTTTGTCGAACTTAAGCCACAATCCAACAGCAAAGAAATATTTAATCTGGAAACTCGGGTGTATACCAGATTAAACATAGAGAAACTGCATAAAACTTCCGAAATAATATAGTTTAAAAGATGTCAGCAATACGGCCACAAGAACATATATATTTTAGTCACAACCCTAGTTTTGTTATGTGTGCAGTTTTGCATCCTTCTTCTGACTGCGCTAAACCGTAAGAAATTCTGCAACCTGTGTAATTTTCCTAGAGAAACACGCATCCATTTACAAAGGCTGCATTGTCTATAAAGATCTATAGAGCCTTAGAAAAAGAAATTATCAATCTAGAAACAGAAATCCACCTGCAACATTCCAGTTTCCTCAGCTTGCTCAAGAAATACCATTAAGACAAGAAACTTCTCATCTAAAGTTATTTATGCGGAAGTTAACAAATAAACAATTAAATAAACTAACTTACTTTTGTTTTTGCTCATTTTTCTAAAATTTTTTTAACTTGCAAAGTAAAAAGGGTACATAAAATTTGGAAAAACTATTGACCACAAATCACATGTTTGTATTTACAAAAATAATGTTATGGTAATATGTATATTTATATTAAATTAAATTAAAATTTAAAACCATCACATGTTGTTGGATATGTAATATTTTTAGTAAAAATTAAAATTAATTGTTGTTGAAGTTTGTGTAATTTGCTAGTGTGGTAACCAAGGAATCGTTTTAGATATTTCTGCAATAATTTACAAAGAAAATTGTTGAGCAGGGGGCTTTTGGTAAATTTTCAAAGAATTCAGGTAAGAATTATGTACTTTTTCTTTTTCTTATATTCGACCGCAATATTAATACTCGACTCTCACACTTCCTAACTTGGTATTCCATTTACATATAGCCACTGCATCTGACACGAAGGTTTTGGGCAAAATCCAACAACTGCAAAGAGCGACTTTAATGTAAGTTTTTTTTTTTAAGGACTTTACTATTTTTACTTGAAAAACTGCTCCAATGATTTTCTTTGAACTTCCTATACTATCTACAACACAAAAATTTACTATCACTTTTATTTGTAACATTTTACCAATTTTTATAATTTATTTTATTTATAATTATATATATATCTAAACTAGTAAAGTTATATGTACATAGTAGATTTAAAACTAAACTTTTAAAAAAAAAAAAAAAAAAAAAAAAAAAGTGCGTATTTGGATGTGTATGTGAGTGATGATGTGACATGGTTTGTGGGGTTTGTGGGATGCATAATAAAAAACTTATTATATAAGAAAACATAATTAGGTATACATGCTTGCGAGCATGTGAGGGTTGCGTGAAAAAGAGAAAGAATGACTGGAATTTCTTAATTCTTTGGAACTGGAAAACTTAATTATATAAAAAATCGTTCGTTTTAAACGAATGAATGAATTTTAAAATGTTAGTTTAATCGTTGTTTAATTTTATTAGATTTATTTTGTGTATCTTATTTTTTATTTTTTGTATATTCTTAATATTTTGGTTAGTTAATTGTGAAATAAGTCTCCCTCCAACAACAGAGTTTAAAGATTAGACCCCCGCGTCCACTGTAAGAAAAGAATTTGCCCTTTAACAACCCAAACACGTGTTTTCCCACCCATCTGGCCACATCCCTTTACCTAGTTTAAGAGTTTAGTATTTAAAAAACACCTAGTTAGTGTAAACTAAGTCTCTGTACGAGTCTGTGTTGGCACACTGTCTGAAGAACGCATCCTGAAGATGGGGCGAACGCCCGAAACCGGTCGATGACCACAAATGAAGCAGGCTACCACGGAAAATGTCTCTGATGCTTTCCAGCTCTGCGGAACCAACCACCAAACTAATATGCACAACTATGAAAATAATTATAAGTAAACCTTGTATAGGGACGCGCTCGGAACTCAAGTATAACTGCTGCTGTAAAATGATACTGATATAATGATGTGGCTACTGGTATAATGATGATGTATAATGATGATGATATAATGATCCCCTCTTCCAGTGGGGCGAAGTTTATATTAGTCTTACTCACACACTGTCAAGTGTGTAAGTAAGTTCTCACACTAAGACATCTCTAGTAGCGTGCGACCTTGTGCGACCTTGGTTAGGTCGGCGACCAGTGATTCAGGTCAGTGGCCAGATTTGGTCGCCCATCGGCGACTTTCAAAGACCAGGTGGCTTCTGTTCAATAGACAGGGCTTTATAGGTGCTTGTCTTTGATAGCTTTATATTGAAAAGGCAGCGACCGGCTGTGGGGCCACTAGTTATAAATTATTCTTTCCTTTTGTTATATTTTGTGAAGGCTTTGGCATTGCTATGTCATTACACAACTCAAGCAAACTGTCATAAGACTGATCGGTGTTTTTTCCTCAGTCTCGCATACTGTAAAAAAGGCGTCTGCCATGCATCCCATTACGTAGAGGTGACTTCTTAAACCACAATGCCCAGTAAGAAAAAGCAACACAGCAACATCTCACTAATAGCACTATCCGGACTCCAAATGAGCGCACTAGATTGTTGACAACCCACTGTGCTCATACTGTGAAACTATCTATAACTGGAAGCTTGACAAATACAGACCAGCAGTAGGACCGGAATTTATGAAAGAGTGAGAAGCGTTTAATTTGGCAAACCAGTCCACCATCTCATTTTCCATGATTCCCATATGACCTGGGTACCCAGGTTTAAAAGAGTACATCCTTGAAGGAAGAAAGTTCTACCCAGTCTTCTAGAACATTCTAATCCAACCTGGAAGTGATGATACATGATTCCAGCGCCTTCAACGTAGTTTGACTGTCCGAGCAACAAATTCAAACGGCTTTTAAGTTGAAGTTACGTTTAGTTCAGCAACGCGACTTAATGGTGAAACCTGTTGACAGAATTAAATGACGTCACTGCTACGAGAAAGCTTTGGAATGCTAACTGCACAGATATAAAACTTTTATTTTATAGATTTTTCATTAAACAAAAAAAATAATTTTAAAAAGTTGTGCGGAATTTCTGATGTAAAATTTTGTATTTTATTTGAATTGGTTCTATTTTATTGGTGCACTCTACTGGACCACAATGTAATCTCTTTTCTACCTGTCTGGGTTAACTTTTCTAGTCTTTTTGTTGTTAATTGATTGAGACTTATTTTTTATTGTTTTAGTAATTTTTTTCTGCATATTTTAATGTATTTTTATTGTTTAAATAATGTACTCATATTTATGAGAGTTACTTGCAAAAGAAAACTGAAAATCTGAGAAATTATATAGCAAATGCCTCATTTAAAGCAAAAAAAATGAATCATATGAATGGTATGCACAAGGGTTATTCAATTTTAGAATACATTTCTAGAAAAGAGTTGCGTACTCTTTATGCCGGCTAGCAAATATTTACACCGCTGGTAAAGTAGGGCTGACTGTTGTAGCACGGTGACTTGTAGTGTGTTGTAGAGAATTATGGTAGAATAACGTTATGGGAAATAAAACATTGTACCTGTAGGGAACCCTTTAAGTGAAAAAGGAGGGAGGAAAAAAGCGAGTTAGGGTTGCAGGTATTGTGTAGCTTTCATGTGGAGAGCATAGCATTCATGCATAAAGTAGGGTTTTAATTCACTTAGTAAGGCCATTCCAGTTAATACTTAGACTACAATTGATAGGTTAATATAGTTTACTCCAGCTAATTAAATAACAACACTAATCTCTTTATTGTTGTATTTTAAAATTAATATTCATTTTCTAAATTAAATGTTTATAAATATCTATTTTTATTCTTCTTATAAAATATAGGTAATCAGCGATATTTAAGTGTGTGTGTGTGTGTGTGTGTGTGTCAACTTTTACTTTCTCACACCAGGATGAAGTTTTGTTATTCTGTCAATTTTAGAAATTTCATTTTCACTAATATGTGAGTGTGTGTGGGCGTGTGTGCGTGGGTCGAGAGAAAAAATATTTCGAACGCAAAAAATCAAAGGAAGTTCAAACTTAACATTCCGTTTCCATCACTGAATCTGACACGAAGGATTCGGTCAAAATTCATCAACCGGATTGCGTCTTTATTGGATTTTTTTTTTCGCGATTTTCACGAATACATATCCAACAATTAATACAAAAAATAAATGCCTATCTAATTGTCCTCACAAATAAACTCTACGAATTTCATTACTCAATACGATTAAAGATAACTATTGAATCCGATTTCTTGTTTATTGACATTTATTTTAATTAATTTTTTTTTTTTGTGTGTGTCAATTATATTTGTTCGGTATTTATCCGAATTTAAATTTGCCGCCGTCAGAATATAATAATTTGTCAATCTATAGGCTGTGTCCTAAATGTTGAGAGGGGGTGGTACCTTTAATTACCCTCTCCAGTGGGTCACTCTAAAGTACTCGTACAGGGCAGTGTATGTGTGCAAACTTAACTTGTCTATTCAATTTAGACCATCTGTGCTTTCCTTTCATGAAAACCCAAGTGTTGCCACTTCTGGTTTTCCTCGGGGTCAGTGTTAATAAGTGAGTCCACTATTCTACACTCGTACGAGCAATATATGCAGTAGACAGCACATTGTACTTATACAGTTTAGACCACTTCCGCTTTCCTTTTACGTGAAAACCCACGTGTTGCAACTTCTGGTTTTCCTCGGGGTTAGTGTTAAAAAAGTTGGTCTCTTGTCGAGGAATGACCCTGGATTCTCCCAGCCTGCTAAGGTTTATTGTACAAGCACATGGTCTACTTCCGGTTGCTTCTCCGACCTTGCAGTTTTCAGGAGCCCGTTTAAATGATTTATAAAGATTCATCAGCCAAGCAGCAGTGTGTGGATCATGACTTTGGAGTTACAGGCACCTAGGGTTTTATTTCCTTTTCCTATCTTCCACTTCCTTGACCCCCCCTCCCACACAATATGAGCTAAAGGAATTGAGTCGAACCACACTAACGTTAAAGTTTCTGCGTTTAAGGTAAGCGCCATTCCGTTTGGCTTGTTGAAGATAATAAATATTTTTTGCTACTTATTTTAAATTTAATTTAATATTCATTTTGTTCATATAATATGAGCGTATTCGCTCTCTTTATTCAATCTACATATATACAGTCCACTTAATATTTTTACCCTTTTTTCTTTTATTTTCATTTCTTTTTTTATTTAACAGAACCCACCAGAGGGAATGGAAAGCCTATAAGAGGCGCTCCCCTCTCACCTTTTAATTTTCTTTTATTTTTTTTATTTTATTTCCTGCTTTTTACTAAACTATATTCTTTCTTTTACTACTGAAGAAGAAAGTATTAAGAATCGTATTCATTTTTGAAAAAGAGTATTCAATAGAAAAACATATTTTCCTGTCATTTTTAATCGAAAAAATTATTTCTAGCAAGTTATCTGTATGTTTGTGAAATAAAATATCCCCAAAACTCAAAAAAAGCAGCAAGTTCAAGATCCTATTTTACTACAAACAACGCATCCTGCATTAATTTTTTCGTCTTACAAGATATGCGAATTTAATGAAACTTTATTTCACTTTTTTTTTTTCTTTTTTCAATTTTCACAGTAAGAGCTCAAATAATTTTCTTCAAACTGTATATAGTGTGTACAAACATAAATGCCCATCATCTAAAAAAAATTTGTTTGATGCTATTGTTTTCGCAACGCTACTGTTTGGTTCAGAATTGTGGGCCGCACATTATTTAGAAATCGCAGAAAGGGCTCAAGTCTCAGGTTTTTCAAGCAGCTATTGTGCTGGCCAAAGAACACACAGGACTATATTGTCAGTCTCGAAACTGACCGTCGATTTATAAAAGAATATTGTCCTATTGAATTCAAAATTATAGCTATGTATGATAATAGAATTCCGAAGCAATGTCTGTATAGCACGGGTTAAAAATAATTGATAAATGATGTAATAACAAGGCAGATAGGAATTGGTTCACTCAATTATGATGTTGGCTGAATTTGATTGGTGAATCTATCATTGCTTATAATGCAAACACCCAAATTTAAAAAAGAAAAAAAAAAAAAAAAATCCGGGTTGAAACACTCACACAACTTTCTCTTACTCCTGTTCTCAGAATTATAATTGACAAATGTTATAGCTAGTCTACCAAATGTAATGAAAATTCGTCGAAAACTGAAAAAAAAATGTTCAGTAAAAGCGCACATCCGGTTTGCTAATTTTCCTGAAACTCGGAATTTTGGTCATCTATTTATTTCTAATTAATTTTGTTTTAATGATAGAATTGTATAATCAACTGTGATAGCACTTTAAAGAAAAACATAACCCCACACTTCCCCTAAAAGTGCCCTTAAATAAATTTTCCCAGAGAAATGTTACAAATAAAAGTTGTAGATCTTTGCATGTTTAGTTTATATAGGAAGTTTCAAGAAAATCGTTGGAGCCATTTTTGAGAAAATTGTGAAAAAGAGAAAAAAATCATTTAGTAAAGTGGTACAGTAATGCACTTCCGGTTATCCAATTTTTTGCAAACTCGGAATTTCAACAACATATTTAATTCTAATCGACATTACTTAGATGTCAGAATTGTCTAATAAACTGAAATAGCACCTTAGAAAGAAACCTTAACCTCATCCCTACCCAAAAAGTGCCCTTAAATGCATTTTTCTGGAGAAATATTTCAAATAAAAGTTGTAGCTATTTGTATGTGTGGTTGATGTACTAAGTTTTAAGAACATCGTCGGAGCCATTTTTGAGAAAATAGCAAAAAGTAAAAGAATCCAATTTGTAAAGTGGTACTTCCGGTTGAGGAATTTTGACAGATAACGTACTGTCAGATCCCATGGTTATACCTAAACGGAATATCAAGTTTCAACTTTCTACAGTTTTTCAATTTTGAGCTATGCTGTTCACATACATACATACATACATACGCATACACACACAGACCATTTGCTAAAAAACACTTTTTAGTACTCAGGGGACCTCAAAACGGATATTTCCGGTGAAAACTCGATGTCGAAAATTTGACATGATTACAATAAAGTAAGAGAAAGTAATTATGCCAGATGTATTGGACAAAAATGGACAAATCAAGTTGTGGCTATAGATAGAGGAAAAACTATTAACTTAAGCTATATACCACATTATATAGGAATATCAGTAAACTAGGCAAACCGAAAATCTATTTAAATAATTATAAATGTGCAGTAGATAAAATAAGAGTGATAAACTACTTAAGAGTTTCAAGTAGCTGAATTATTAAAATATAGAGTAAAAATGTTGGCTATCACTGTATTGACACTCACTTTAATTGCACTTTATGTAATTTAAACGCTGTGCAGAGTCTCGAACATATTATATTCCACTATTTTATTCAGGGGAACACTATTTGGCCACTATTTTATTCTATTACAAAGTTCTAACTCTGATCTTTTATATACTTACTAACCATATTTAATAAAGAGCAAATTGATAAGTTATATATTATTTTACAATGAGTCACTTAAATTGACAGCTTTTGTTATTAACAAATGAGTTCATTTTTCTTTTGTTTGTTTACCTTTTTATTATTTCAGAATTTTTTAATTTTAGTTGTTTTTTTTTTTTTTTGTAATTGTAATTTTGAGTTAATTATTCCTTTTTAAGATTAAAGTGTAAAAACTGCATTTTATTTATAAACTAGCTGTACCCGGTCTGCTTTGCTGGCCTCTAATATATATTTGAAAGTAAAAACATTAATTTATTTTATTAGAAAATATTTATTGAAATGAAAAATAATAAGAGTGAATTGAAAAAAAAAAGATTTTGTTTTGAATACGAAATTTTAATGAAATACATTTTACAGAAAAAATACATATGTTTTGTTAAAAATAATATTGAAAAAATTACTTCTCTCATTGCAATGCTTTTTGATACACAATATTTATTGTTCGGCCTTCTGGGGAATATGTATACTATGCGGAAGGTTTGCCTATTAGCGTGCAAGTTATATACGGCTACATATAATTATACCTTAGCCTCAACAACATTAATATATAAATTTGACAACATTTGAGTAATTAATTCTCGTGATTCGCCATAACGTACAACGGACATTCATTTTTATATAATATAGATTATGCTAATAATCTGTAGAACCCATGTAATGTGTATTGACACTAAATACAGTAACTTATCTATCTATCTAAAAATACTCACCAAGAGTATTTGTAACCTTTTTCCAGAAAAATATATATTTGGAAGAACGCCACTGGTGGTACTGAAACGTTAAGCATTCATGAATGTTTTGATCGACAATCAATATAACTTAAAGATATATTAAAAGTAGTTGTGGTGGTTGGTTCTGCAGAGCTGGAAAGCATCAGAGACATTTTCCGTGGTAGCCTGTTTAATTTTGTGGTCATCGACCGGTTTCGGGTGTTCGCCCATCTTCAGGATGCGTTCTTCGGACAATGTGACAACACAGACTTGCACAGAGCAAATTCAGTTTACACACTCAGTGTGTGTATGTAATCTGTAGGAGGACTGTGTAAACTGTGCAGGAGTGTGTAAACTGAATTTGCTCTGTGCAAGTCTGTGTTATCACACTGTCTGAAAAACGCATCCTGAAGATGGGCGAACGCCACTTCTTCCACTAAATGAAGCAGGCTACCACGGAAAATGTCTCTGATATATTAAAAGCATTACGAGAATTCCAAGATTGAAGGAAATCGGGTTTACCGAAAGTACAACTTTATAAAACAGGTATGTGATTTTTTTTTTTTTTTTTTTAATTTTATACAAAACGGCTATTTTAGGTTTTATTATACTTGGATGCCTACCTCCCCCCCCCCCCACCCAAAAAAAACTACCCCACCACTTCATATATAATGCATGGCCAGCTGAAATACTAGTACAATCTCTAAGTTTGAAAACAATTTGTTAATTAGAAACCATCATTAAATATCGTATATTTTATGTAAGGTTTATTTTTTAATTTACTGAATAAATACAATTTCACGTATCGAATTATGAATGTGGTTGAAATAAAGATTTACATTGCCTCAATAATTCAATAAATTATTTCAATTACGAATACAAAAATTTTATAAATGTAGAATAATGAAGAAAAATCCTGCAGATATCTAAAATCACTGTTTAAATATTCAGTTTGTTTTTGAACTTCTGAATTGTTTATATTAAATAAACATCTATTTTGTCATATTGAGAGATTATTGAATAAACAAAAATATTCAATTCGAAGATAAATTCGTAAGTTTATAGATAGATAGATCGTGTTTTATTTACAACAAAAATATATAAAAAATTTACAATACTCTAGGAATGTCAGCTTTAACTGCTATAACGTCCAAAAGGTAAATATTATATACATTGTTTAAAGCCTAATTATATAAATGAATTGGGAAAAATTGTATGTTTATAAATTAAGAATATCTAGTTATAGAAAATGGATGAAGCAACATTGAATATCAGTGCGCTGGCTGTAAATTTGATGGAAACCTTTACCAGTACAATCAGCTTAATGAATAAGTCCATTGCATTTCATTTATACCACCTGGTTAAATAGTTGACAAAATAAGAGCACTTTGTAAGTCCTTGATGTTTATTTCAGGTATATTTGCTTGGCCACTTTGTTTGGTATATTGAAACAAAATTGCCCATAAAGTTTTCGACGTGTCCTGAAGTGTCCCGTGACTTGAAAAATTTTATGTATGCGGCAGATAAAAAAGAAATAATTTTTAGAGAAAGAATACCTGCTAGCAGGATTTCAAATACCCAGGAAAGCGTATTATGTAACTGCAGAATAAATGCATGAGCAAAAAAAAAATGTAATTGTCGTGTAGCTGGCCAAGTTTGTAATAAAAAATGCTACCAACATTGCCGAGCAAAAATGAAGTGGATTAACTATTATTATTATTATTTTTTAATTTAAGGCGCGTCAACATCTATGGTCATTGGCGCCCGGAGCCTTCTCCGTGAACTGCCGGCCTCTGGACAGTGTTCTCTCTTTACAGACAACACTGTCCATCACCGGACAGTGAGCTGTAGAGGCTCCTAGGAAGAAAAAATGAAGTTGATTAAGTATTATTATTTTTATTTTTAAGTTAAGATTATTATTATTATTTTTACGAATTAGGCCGTTTGACACCCGAATCCATCGTGGAGACCATGCATTCCTGCACGGATTATTGGTCAAGGTAGCGTCTTTCGTTGAGATGGTGCTGCGGTGAAAGAAACAGGAGCTAGACCAACGCCCACAACGTTAGTATCGGGGAAGAAGGAACCTGAAAGGGATTGATACGAGGCACCACAATGCAATGCGATAAGTAGTCTCAGAGTGGGTTCCAATGCCAGTAAGGAGGATTCGGGGTTTTTAGTGGGTGAGAGTCCCACATATCTGGGAACGCTACTCTTGGATATATATATAATGCATTTTTCCCCCTCCATAACAAAACTATTATTATTATTCCCTTCTTTTTCTCTATACCTCGCCGACTGAAGGCAAGGGAGGCATCAGTCAAAATTGTAGTACTTCAACTAAATTAATCACAAAGAGGTAAATCAAGTAATAAAAAATAAAAGAAAAATAGTTAAATAAATAAACGAATAAGATAAACATACATTTAATATCAAATTTCTCTCCAGTGCACATAGCCGTCAATTTTCAGAGAACTACGTACATTCTCTCGATGGCTATGATCATCAGTCAGGATCTCCCGGACAATTCTGCATGAGTGCAAAATAGCAGAATGCTGCATCTCTGCGATAAGCAATTCTCGGATTCCGAGTTTGCACAGTTGGCGACTTTGGTACTAAGCCTATGCTAGAAACGGAATCAACGGAACGATCTCCATCGACCACCACACCTCACCATATGGAACTCACCTCAGCGACCAGTAGCCTATACTACGGCGGCTTCTCATTCTCGGTTCTAGTGAGGTTGGCGGTATCTGGGATTTCAAACTCAATTACAAAGGCGCAGCCCATAGTCATATCGAAACATACAATGTCTGACTTAGTATTGGTAACAGTGTGCAACTGAGAACGACTCTTTCCCAATAAATTCGATTCGGTCGTCCTGTATGACCGACTCTAGTTCACACTCTTATAAATAGGACTTCAGTCTTTGGCATTCCAAGTTAAAAGAAAATCGTTACAATGTTTTCAAGAAAAAAAAAACGAAAACAAATTCTGTAAATTCACCATTTCGCAATACCGATTTTCTATACTTTTGGAATTCAATCAATGTAGCTAATTTTATGAATATTATATAGGTGGTAGAACCATTCATTTTACTGATGTGATAATTTAGACGAAAGCTTAACGCTACTGTTTCCCTAAAACAGTACAAAAAATCAATTTTTGCGGGAAAAGATTTGAAAATAAAAATGGAAAGTATTTGTGCATATAGATAGTACACGAAGTTTATAGAATATCATACAGAAACATAATATAAAAAAAAACATTCAGTGAGTTAAAGCATTTCCGGTTAATGGATTTTATGTCGATAACACGGAACCTTCGTGTCTGCTGCGCTGATGATAACTAAATGGAATATCAAGACTGAGACTCTTCCGATTTACGTTTTTGAGATATTTTGTTCACATACACACACTCACATAGATCATTCGCTAAAAACTTTTATTCGTATTCAATAGGCATCGGATCATGTTACAGAATTAGACTTTGAGTTTTTTGGAATTTTCTCGATAACGACTCAATCGATTTCTTAAAACTTGGAATACTTAGTGCACAGATATGAATCTATCACTTCTGCGGAATTAGTGGCGTCCCCATTATGTGGGAATTGATCAATATTATTGGCGCTCCATACTGGACTAGTAATCACTTTTACTACCTGCCTGGGAAGGTAATTGACTCCTCCCACCACGTCCGAGTTTTCGTGTTTTCGATACAAAATCCACCAACAGGAAATGATTTAATTTACTGGCTGTTTTTTACTTTCTCTTACACCTAGTAACAGGAAGTATTGTAATCGTGACAAATTTTCGATATCGAGTTTTCACCGGAAATATCCGTTTTGAGGTCCCCTGAGGTTTTTTTACCAAATGGTCTGTGGTTTTACCAAATAGTGTGTGTGTCTGTGTGTTTGTATGCATGTGAACAGCATAGCTCAAAAACGAAAAATCGTAGAAAGTTAAGACTTGATATTCCGTTTAGATATAATGGAATCTGACAGTAAGTTTGTCTGTCAAAATTCCTCAACCGGAAGTACCACTTTACTAGCTTTTTTTTACACTTTTATGCGGTTTTCTTGAAAATAGCTCGGACGATTTTCCTTAAAATTGGTATATCAATTACACAAAGAAAGTGCTATAACTTTTATTTGCAATATTTCTCTGGCCAAATTCATTTAAGGGCACTTTTGGGGGAGAGATGGGGTTAGGTTTTTATTTAAAGTGCTGTTTCAGTTTATTTGACAATTCTATCATCTAAATAATGTTAATTAGAATTAAAGATGTTGTTGAAATTCCGTGTTTGAAAAAAATCGGATGTTCGGCAGTGTGTTTACTTTCTTTACCAATTTACATTAAAATAATTTTTTTCACTTTTTTGCGATATTCTCAGACATGGCTCCGACGATTTTCTCGAAACTTCCTATATAAACTACACATACATCTACAACTTTTATTTAAAAAATTTCTCTGGAAAAATTCACTTAAGGGCACTTTTAGGGGACACTTTATGGTTGTTCATGTTTTTTTTTCTCTAAAGTGCGTTATCATAGTTGATTATACAATTCTACCACACAAACAGAATTAATTATAAATAAATAGATTGCCAAAATTTCAAGTTTCAAGAAAATTAGTAAACCGGAAGTGCGCTTTTACTGAACAGTTTTTTTTCGACGAATTTCATACAAATTTGGTACACAAACTATAAAATTTGTCAATGATAACTTTGGTGTGAGTGTTTCACACCAGATCTTTTTATATTGGGATAAATGAGTCAAAATTTGAAGTTTAATGTTTAAACATTTGTAATTTTATATATTATGATTCTACCAACAGGAGTAAATGAAAATCATGTGCGTGTTTTAGATTAGATTTTCTGGTTTAAGTCAGTTTATGATTTAGAAATATAATAATTAATTGCAGATTTCGCCTAGATGTCTGGTGAACATTTCTAATAAATTTTATTGATTTCTTTTAGCGTTTCAAGCTATAGCTCCTGGGCGATTTGATTAGTTAAATATTTTTATAAATAAGAGATTAACTTTTAAATTTTTATTTACATAATTATTAATAAATCTATTAAATTAAATATTAAACTGAGAATGATGAGAATAAATTATGCCAAAATTACTCGTAAAATAAATAAGATATTATCTTATTATTAAACTGTTTTTAATGGATGCATTAATAAAATATATTTTTTAAAAAATACAGCATGTAATTTTGAAATGTAATTAAAACTTTCACTGTGAATAATAAAAATACACTAGGAAAAATTAGACCAGCATAAAAATGGAAGGTAATTTTATAAGTATTTCTTGTTTTTAATTATAACACACAAATTTTATTTAACATTGGGATTAAGTTAATATAACATTGTTGAAACGCTAGTTTTACATGCGATATTAATTACCATTTCAGGTAGTTCTGCGAAATTTGTGTTGTTAAACTTCAAAATGTTATATGGGATTTGTTTAATGCTTTGTTATATGTCCTTAATTTAAACTGAATAAGGCAGTTTTCAACGATTTTAATTATCATTTAATAAAATTTAATAAACTGAAGTGGTTAGCGTACTGGACTCCCACGCGGGGGACCCGGGTTCGAGTCCAGCTGTGTTAATCTTAGATTTTTTCTTCCTAGGAGCCTCTACAGCTCACTGTCCGGAGGCCGGCAGTGCACTCAGAAGGCTTCGGGCGCCAATGACCATAGATGTTGACGCGCCTTAAATACAATTAAAATAAATAAATAAATAAATAATCAGTCCTATCCCCCTTTAAGTTCAATTTTTTAAATTTCTGTTAATTGCTCTTCCAAATTACCCCATTGTCTGTTTATATTTTACAAAAAACTTGACCTCTTTTTCTATAGTTTCGCCAAAATTCCAACGCTGTCCTCCCCCCTAGTTCCTGGATTATACTCTATCTTCAAATTATAGGCTTCTCTTGGCAGGTCTTCTTTTCTAATTATCCGGTGTTTTGTCGTCCGCTATTAAAATCAGCGGGGTTTGTATATTTCTGCCAAACATTAATGATAGGAAGATTGTCCTGAAGATTCAGGGTTTCCCTTAATCTCATAAACATTGGGTTTAATCTCTGTATACCCTCTTCCGTTTTTCATGGATCTCACACTCTTTGTTGAAATTTGAACAAATCTTTCTGTCTGGTCTTTAGAAGATGGCTGGAAAGGTACAATTGTTCTAAGAAAAATCCCATTGTTCCTAAGGAAATTTGTATATATTTCAAATTTGTACTGAGCACACACCATTATCCGATATTTGAATGGATGGGAAAGCAAAGGTAGAAAGTAATTATTGTAATTGTTTAACACACCATTCGATGCTCATTTGGAGGTCCGGACGGTGCTTTTTGTGAGAGGGTGCTGTGTCTTTCACGGATCTCCCTCAGAAATCTCGTTGGTTTCCTCACTGGGCATTACGGTTTGAGGAGACATCTCCATACAGTGGGACCCCTTTTATAGGGTTTGTGAGATGGAGGAGGAAACATTCATATATCTCTCATGACGGATTGTTTGAGTTGTGAGAAAATTAGATTCAGGATCTTTAGTCAGAAGAGGATGTCGGTGGAAGAGCTTAGGCTCTTTCTTTTAAGGTTATAATCCTCTTTGTTCGGACTGTGTTAAAACTTAGGTGGGTGAAACCTGGGCCTGGACTTTTGTTTTAGACCCGGGAGTTGTTATGCATTTGTGGTAGCTATATGGGTCCATGGAGGCTTTGGACAGTGCAGGGGTTTGGCTCTCCCCTCTTTTGAATAATAATAATAATAATACACATCATTTAGCAGTGGGTGATCGAGTTGAAATGATTGCTGAAGATGCCTACAACTATGAAGTAGAATAGCCTATTGGATCTTCCTAAGAACTCTATGTGTGTGCGCTGTCATGGGCCAATCGATTTTTCCCAAAGGTGTCGATTTCTTTTGGAACTACGTTCTGCTTCAAACAGCATAGCTTGCAGGAACGCACCATGTTTTTTATATCCTTGGATGTACTATAGAATATTTTTGCAAAGATTCCTTCGAAATTCTCTACGTATGGTTCATTATTTTAACATTCTCCACTTGGGAAGAGCATTATTCCTAACTGTAACCTCACAATCCTGAACCACAGCCCCGTATTACATGACGAAGAATTATTGATGGTCCTACGATTCGTATTACTAATTGTTCAAGGTCTAAGCAACCTTTATTATTTTATTTTTAATGTATCTTAATTATTATTTTATTATTATTATTATTATTATTATTATTATTATTATCAAGTTTACTCATGGACACTAAGCATATTCTGTTGATTTAATTGGAGTTTGTAAATAGGTAACGTGGGCCTTCAATAAACTAAACATTCTATAATTTATTTAATAGCCTTTAATTAGGATATATAGCAAAATTTTCATGTTTGAAATTTCTATTCTGAATTAGTATTTTAGGAATAGAAGTAAGATAATATCGGGAGTTTTAAACTCACAGTTTCTAAAAATAAAAGTATAAATGTAGAAGATTGAGTTAAGGCACTAAATCAAGATAACAAAATGAAATTCTAGCAAATAAACAAATTATGAAAATTAGCACAAAAAAATACGCGATTCCATCAAGGATGAAAATTAGACTTGATTATTTGTAAAAATGGATCTAGTTTAGATTTGTAAGTAATATTAATATTACAATAAATTCAAAATAAATGTAACTAACAATTACTGTATTAATAAAATATTTATAATTGCATATGTAATTGTGAAATATGGTTTTGAAGTTGGTTGCTGACCGCTTGGGTAGCAGCAACCAGTTTGAATTCATTCCATTATAATCCAATGAGCCAATAATCAGATTAGAAGCGCGTACTACAGTTTCAGGAGAATATTAGGATGTGTTTGGGTGCAGGTTATCCCTACCTCCTTTGTTAGTGAAGCAAAGACGAAAGGTATGGTGTATAGAATTGAAAATGTATGCTAGAGGGACTATACTAGGGGTACAAGGGTCTACGTATACCGTAGAATACACGGTCGACTACCATAGTCAATAGATCTGTCAATTATTGAAAGGGAATGAAACACTGCTGTACTTGTATTACACGAGCACACCATCAGATTCGCCCGTACACGCATACACAGACAGACACACACACACACACACACTCACACAAGTTACACACAGGTGCAGGGTATAATTTTCTAATAGAATACCCAAACATTTCTAATGGGAAATTTTTGTTTTAAAGCCATAGAGGACGGGATAAAACTTCAATAAACATTTCATACATTTAACCCAATAATAAAACGATTTATTTATTTAGGTCATTCTGATTCAAGTAATAATAAATGTCAAATTACTTTTTTAAATGTTTTTCCCTTTTAGATAAAATAAATTAACAATTACATAGCCTTATATTTTCCAATTGAAAATAAGATGGATCATGTAGTGGAAGAAAGAAATGAAAGAAAATAATAGTTTTGAAAAATAGTTTAGAATATTTTATAGTTTGAAAATAGAATTTTGTTTATATTTTAAATGTATCTTATTGCAGTTAAAAGAGTCAGGTACTGTAATTTAAAGTCATTGCTATTAGGGAGACAAAGGCACAAGAATCCGTTAAATTAATACAATGCCACTTGGCCAACTGTTTTGTAAGAGAAAGCATTCTTTCGAACAGTCTGCATTCTGCTTTCAAACAAGATAGTCTGAAACAGACATTCAAGCAGAACACTTGCTTCAGGAATCGCTCTCTTAAACTCAGTGCCAGTGATAGTGATTTGCCTTTATTCTAGATAAACATCTGATGTATAGATCATTTTCTGAAAACTATCTTTATTAAGATATAGTTGTGATATTGTAAAGTACTAAAATTTGCTTAGAGAATAATATATTTATTTTAAAAACAGTGGTGCTCTCTTGATTATTACTAACACTTCTCTCTTAAACATATATACTTACAAGCCACTTTACAAAACTGCTCACGCCACAAGCTACCACTACACTACAACACATCACACCAAATACATTTCAATCAGATTTTCATTCTAAGATTTTTCATACAAAATTTTCCTTAAATTTAATTTGTTTTAAAAATTACATAAATATAATTTCATCCAAAATTCGGAGGAAATGGGAACTTCCAGAAAAAAAAACTAATATCACAAACCATTCCTCCAAAACGTCTCTAAAATGAATTTTGCCTGAGAAATATTTCAAATAAAGATTGTAAGATTTTTATGTAATGTAGTTGTTATTATAATAAGTTTGAAGAACTTCTTTGGAGCTGGTTTTTTGGGGGAAATTTCCAATAAATGAAAAATCTAATTCAGTAAAATGGTACATTCGTTATTGTCCGGTATTGACCAAAATCTTCTTATCTAATCTTATGTCGGAAGTAAAACAAAACATATCAAATTTGTATCTAAGATTTTCCGTTTTGAGCTATGTAACCAAAAAATATATATGTATAGATCATTTCTGAAAACATTTTATCTGACTCAGGAGCCTCAAAATATGTATTTCTGATCAAAAAAAGATATCAAAAATCAGACATGATTACAATACTTCTTACCAAAAGTAAGTGATGGTATAGTGTTTATTATTATTATTATTATTATTATTATTATTATTATTATTATTATTATTATTATTATTATTATTAGTATATTATTAATTATTATTATTATTATTATTATTATTATTATTATTATTTATTTGCAGCCTGTACCCCTATTGATAACAGGCTTTTAGTAAATCATTACAATCAAGATTTTTATACAATTAACATACATTAACATAATATTTACTTATAATAAATTTTGGTAAATACTCAACATTTTATAATTAATTAGAAAATGAGTTTCATACAGTCACTTAAGTAAGTATTGACCATTAAATAAATCAATTGTGAAATAGAATTTGAAAACAAGGTAGAAGTACAAGAATTTTAAATAAATTTTAGTATTTACATGGTACTACATTTTAGTATTTACAACAAAGTACTGCTCTTTTAATATTAAGTCATAATTTGTTCACAGTAAGTCTAAATTCAAAGAATTGATAAAATTAATAAATTGATCAGTAAAGTCAGTGAGCAACTCGCGTTCAGTAAGTGGCCAACCTCTTTCTTGCATTACCACGAAGCGAATTACCTTCGATCGTCGCTGGTCAAAACGTGGACAGCCGAACAGTATATGATACCAAGATTGTGGAACCTGAAATTCGCAAAGGCAATTTAGGACTTTCAGTAATGTGAAATCGGTGTAGGTAAAGCTTGCTTTTACCATGACCTGTCAATACCATCGTCAAATTGTAAGAATGAAACAATTTCATTTTTAGTCTTGTCTGTAGGCTAGGGAAAACCATTTTAGTCGTTTCTCCTTGCGGCGTTAGCCGCCGTTCTTGTGACCAATTACTGAACCTGACGAGCCTTGCCTGTCTTTTTACATAACTCAATGGAACTTTCATAAAACATACTGGTAGCACGGTGTCCAATGCAGCTTCTTTTGCAAGTTGATCGACCATTTCATTGCCGCGTTGCCTCTATGTGCTTTCTCCCAGTTTAAACTAATATTCCATTGAGACTCATTTCTTTAGCTATTCAGCAACATTCGTATGTCTTCAGCGGTTTTGTTATGGTTGTGATCGTTATTGATAATTGCCAGTGAAACCTCGCTGTTGATGTTTAATAACAGATTTCTTTGTAGTTAGAGTAGCCGCTTATTGTAGCCATTGTAATGCCTTCAAAATGGCTAATAGTTTGGCTTGGTTGTTGGTGCACCAATCAGCTAGCTTAAACTTCTCTCTATGAATAACTTCATCCAAATTGTTTTGAAATACCCCCAGAGCACAACCTACTGGTTATCAAGTTTACTCCCATCTGTAAGGATGTTATACGAGGGAATACCATGGACTTCTTCTCTGATTAAGGTAGCAACTGATGGATGAGGCCATTTGTCTACAGGAACTGGTATATCCAGATCATACTGAAGACAAAACAAACCTGGGTTATCAAAGCTATTTTTAAATATCATATGAACATCGTTCATTTCCATTATTTTAAAGTCAATTGGTATTATACCAGCCAGTAGTGTTGCGTTGAACTCTTCTCAATTTAAGTACATTATATTGTTTACTAAGAGCAGAACACCAGACTGGGGCTGCATAAGTTATAATTGATAGGATAGCGCCTTTATATATGATCTCCAATGCATCACTGCCCAAACCCAATAGACTTTGGCAGAACGGGAAAGTATATTTATTATCTGGGATGACTTTTCATAAACCTTCTTTACATGCACTTTCCAGGTCTATTTTTATCAAACGAAACTCCAAACAACTTCATTTCCTTCACTGTTGGTATTAATTTTCCCATAAGATAAACATTTATTGGAGCAGGATTTCTTAAATTTGTCACGTGTAATATCTGTGACTTGTTAGCATTGAAAAGTACTTTATTTTTAATTGACCACGATTCAATCAGATGTTTATTTACAAATCATAATATGGGCCAGCTCACCAAGAGCTTTACACATAGAGGTTAGAGGTAAAATATGTTATTTCATAAATCTTGGTAGAGTGGCGGTTTCAGTCTTCTAGATTGAGTAGGTTCCCCTATGTGGTAGTGGGACGTTGAGGATAGTGTGTGAAGTGTGAGGAAGAAGTTGTCTGTTAATTTAGTCATGTGTGTGTGAATATCTGTAATGTCTAGTTCTCTGTGTATTTGTGTGTTTCTGGTGAACCAAGGGGCTCTTAAAGCAATTCGGAGTACTTTGTTTTGAAATGTCTGAAGTTGTTTCGTCAGTGTGTTGCTGGCAGTTATCCAGACTGGGCAAGCGTATGTCAACAGAGGTCTGAGAAGCGTCTTATAAAGAAGTACTGTGCAGGAGTGTGTTTGAGTGGTGTGTTTCTGTTTATAAGTGGATATAACTGTTTCAGTCGGCTGTATGCTTGTTGTAGTTTGTTGTTAATGTGTAGTCTCCAGATGAGTCTGGTGTCAAGGATTACACCAAGATAGCGCACTCCTTGGTCCTTCGGTTTCCAGGGTATTTCCTGGTTGTTTAGTTTTAGTCGCCGAAGATCTTCATTTTGAAATCTCCGAAGAGAAAAAATTTTTGCTTCTGTTTTAGTGATGTTGAGACGTAGCTTCCATTTTTGGAACCATTTTGTAATGATGTCTATAGTTGTTTGTAAGTCAGTGATGCTTTGGTCAATGTTGTCGTTAGTTGAGGCTATCATTGTGTCATCTGCATGTGGCTAAAGTAGCTGAAGTTGGTTCAGGTATGTCCGAACAGTAAAGGTTAAAGAGTATAGGACTGATGATTGCACCTTGCGGTAGTCCCGCGAGAATTTGGCGTCTAGTACTTATATGTGTTGTTGACTCTTACCTGAAATGTTCTGTCCCTTAAAAAGGATCCTATGATTTGAGAAATGTAGTCAGGTGCGTTTGTGTGTCTGAGTTTGTAGAGTAGTCCTGAGTGCCAAACTGTGTCGAATGCAGCGGCTACGTCTAGAAATATTGCTGCAGTATGTTTCCTTTTTTCAAAGTTGTGTACTATGTATTCTGTAATTCACTTAATTTGATGTACTGGTGAGTGTTTTGATCTGAATCCGAATTGATGTAGTGGCGCCCAGCAATAAAAAAATTTGTTTCATTGAATGGTCGCTCAGCTGATTTTTAACAAAAAAAAAAAAATCTTGTGTGAAACACTCACACAACTTTCTCTTACTCCAGTTTTTAATATTGATATTGACAAATTTTATAGTATTGTGTACCAAATTTGATAAAATTCGTCGAAAACTGTTCAGTAAAAGCGCACTTCCGGTTTACTAATTTTCTTGGAACTCGGAATTTTGGCCATCTATTTATTACTAATTAATTTGGTTTGGATAATAGAATTGTATAATCAACTATGATAGCACTTTAGAGAAAAAACATAACCCCATCCCCTAAATCCCCCTTAAATGACTTCACCAGGTGTAATGTTTCAGATAAAAGTTGTAGCTCTTTATATTTATAGTACACATTCCTACTTCAAAGAAAATTATTGGACCGGTTTATGAGAAAATACCAGAAAACTGAAAAATACAGTTTTCGTAAAAACGTACTTCCGGTTATCCGATTTTTTTAAAACTTGGAATTTCAACCGCATATTTAATTCTAATTAATATTATTTAGATGACAGAATTGTATAGTAAACTGAAATAGCAGTTTAGAGAAAAACCTACCCACACCCCTCCCCCAAAAACTGCCTTTAAATTAATTTTTCCGGAGAAATGTTATAAAATAAAAGTTGTAGCTCTTTGTATGTGTAGTTGATGTTCCAAGTATGAAGAAAATCGGAGGGTTCCATTTTTGAGAAAATTGCAAAAAATTAAAAGAAAAAAAAAAACAACTAGTATAGTTGTACTTCCGGTCGCACTGTTGGATACCTTGGTGTTACCTGAACGGAATATCAAGTTTGAACTTTTTACAATTTTTCGTTTTTGAGCTATGCTATTCACATACATACACACACACACACACACAGACCATTTTCTAAAATCCACTTTTTTTGACTCAGGATTCTTCAAAACGGATATTTCCGGTGAAAACTCGATATCGAAAAAATTTGACACGATTACAATACTTCCTCTTACTCTAAGAGTAAGAGAAAGTAAAAAAAAAAAAAACAAAATTAACGCAGTTATTTTTTTTTTCTTTACAGTTTATGTCATTTTGGGCTTGAAACTAACATTTTTGTAAACGATTCTAAAAGCAACAAGGACTAAACCTTTTTTTAACGATTTGTGTACATCAATCAGTAAAAAATATGAATTTATCTTTTCATCTACAAACAACAATAATAATAATAATAATAATAAAAAAATCTGCGGTAGGATCAAAATAATGGCCGCCTGTTGTCTATATATTGTAAATCTCATTTGCTTGTTTTTCGCAATTTGAAGGGTGGGAGATCTCTTGTCTAACAATTTCTGATCAATGATAGTTTTAGCTGGCGTAGGTTTGTCGTAGCTACTGCCTTCTCTGTCTGTCTATCTGTCTCTCTCTCTCTCTCTCTATATATATATATGTATATATGTCTGTGTGTATATATATCTACATATATATCCAATCTGAACAATGTAAATACCGTGGTATAGGCTGTCACCGGCGGCCCCATGCCAGAATTTCATTATTGAATCTCCTAAACCTCTGGATTGGTTTTTCTTCAATTTTTATTTATCAACAATTGATTCTTTTCTTTTTTTTTCATGTTTACTTTCTCATACTGTATGATCGTGTCAAATTTTTCAAAATGGAGATTATAACCGGATATGTTATGTGAGTATACAAAAACGTTTTCTTAGCTAAAATATATGATTGGAATGGTTTATTTATCTACTCGTATTTTATTTGTTTTGTAAGTTTGTAAATAAATATACTTGACATTCTTTCTTGTTCAGGTCTTTTTTTTACTTTCTCTTACTCCTTTAAGGAGAAAAAAGTATTACGGATTGTGTCAAATTTTGCGAAATTTAGTTTTCATCCGGAGTACATATTTTGAGGTCCTCTGAGTCAGAAAAAAAAAATAATGATTATTAGAAAATCGTCTAAATGTATGTAGATAAGACAGCATAGCTAAAAAAATCTGGTGTGAAACACTCACACAACTTTCTCTTACTCCAGTTCTCAAAATTATAATTGACAAATTTTATAGTTGTTGCCACACTGTCTGAAAGGCGGATCCTGAAGATGGGCGAACGCCCGAAACCGTCGATGATTAAAAATGAAGCAGGCTACCACGGAACCAACCACCACTACAACTATATTAGAGTCCATTGAAGAAGGTTTACAAGTTGATGCCATATACACTGATTTTAGTAAATCCTTTGATAAATTAAGCCATGAAATATTGGTATCCAAACTAGCATCATATGGTATTACAGGGTCGTTAATTCATTGGTTCCAGTCTTACTTAGTAGATAGGAGACAGTTAGTGAAAAAATTTGGCTCAACATTAATCTCATTCTGTAGAAAATAAATCAGGCGTGCCTCAAGGTTCTCATCTTGGTCCATTCTTGTTTATTTTATATGTTAACAATATAGGGGGTAATTATTGATTCATGTATGTTCCTGTTGTTTGTAGATGATTTAAAAATTTACAAAAAAAATAAAAAACATAGAGGATACATTGCATTAACAGGATCCTATTACAAATTTATCTGAGTGAAGTAAGTTTAAAGTATGGTCCTAAATGTTGACCAATGTCAAGTCATGTCTTTTACCAGAAGAAATACAACCCTAATAAATGACTATAGTCTTAATGGTATTGTACTAGAGAGGCCCATTTCGATAAACGACTTAGGTATAATTATGGCATCTGATTTATCGTTTGAAATTTACATAGACTATATATGTAATAAAGCCAACAAAATGTTAGGATTTGTAATAAGAAATACTAGATTTTTCAAAAATGTCACACCTTTCATAGTCCACTATTTTTCGTTTGTTAGATCCATTCTAGAATTTAATTCCATTATATGGTCTCCCTATTTTAATACTGGCATCAATAGAATTGAAAAAGTACAACATAAATTTTTAAAAACACTAGGGGTTACATTGGGTTACGATTACAGGGACATACCATATCAGAAGATTATGGAAACCTTTAATTTCCAATCCCTCAAGCAGAGGACAGCTAATTCTGATATAATATTCTTGTATAAACTCATAAATAATTATATTAACAATCCACAGCTCCTTAGTTACATAAATATTATAGTGCCAACTTTTAACTCCAGAAAATCCAACATTTTTGAAATTTAGTTTTCATCCGGCGTACATATTTTGAGGTCCTCTGAGTCAGAAAAAAATAATGGTTATTAGAAAATCGTCTGAATGTATGTAGATAAGACAGCATAGCTAAAAAAAAAAAAAAAATCTGGTGTGAAACACTCACACAACTTTCTCTTACTCCAGTTCTCAAAATTATAATTGACAAATTTTATAGTTTGTGTGCCAAATTTAATGATATTCGTCGAAAAACTGTCAAGTAAAAGCGCACTTCCGGTTTACTAATTTTCTTGAAACTCGGAATTTCGGCCATCCAATTATTTCTAAATTAATTTTGTTTGGATGATAGAATTGTATAATCAACTATGATAGCACTTTAGAGGAAAACATAACCCCTCCCCTCCTCCCAAAGTGCCCTTAAATGAATTTTCCCGGAGAAATGTTACAAATAAAAGTTGTAGCTGTTAGTATGTGCAGTTGACTTACTAACTTTGATGACAATCGTTGGAGCCAATTTTGTGAAAATCGCAAAAACGAAAAAAAAAAATTAATAAAGTAGTACTTCCGGTTGAGGAATTTTGACAGATGACCCACTGTCGGATCGTATGGTGATACCTAAACAGAATGTCATGTTTGAACTTTCTACGATTTTTCGTTTTTGAGCTATATTGTTCTCACACACATATACACATAATTTTCTAAAAACCACTTTTTTGGACTCAGGGGACCTCAAAACGGATATTTCCGGGGAAAACTCGATATCGAAAATTTGACACGATTACAATACTTCCTCTTACTAGGAGTAAGAGAAAGTAATACCTTAACAAATGCCACCATATCTCTGTCAACATATTCTTAATGTAATTTAAACATAAATTAATATCGTTTAAAAATAAGCATGTTATATAATAACGTATTCATTAGATTGCCGCTTTTATTTGTTTTAATGTCATCTCCAATTTGCTGTTTGCTGCCTTACCTTCTTACGTATCAATTCAGTTATATATTTCCTTACACCTGAGATACATGAGAATTTATCCGTAATTTATCTAGGATCACAAAATGTACTCTGTAAAAAGTGCTAATACGCCCTGTTCTGATGTATGGAGCTGAAGCATGGACCATGACCAAAGCGAAAAAGCAAAAGCTACGCGTCTTTGAAAGAAGGATTTTAAGAAAGATATTTGGTCCAGTCAAGGAAATTGAACAGTGGAGTATACGTCACAACGAGGAATTGGCAAAGTTGTATTCGGAAGCGGATGTTGTTAAATATATCCATTTGGCAAGAGTGCGATGGGCAGGCCACGTTGTTAGAATGGAAGAAACTGCCATTCCTAGAAGAGTGCTGTTCGGTGAAGCGGGAGGGAAAAGAAAGGTTGGCAGGCCCAGTAATGGGTTGTAGCGCCAAGGAGTGAGTAAGTAAATAAGGGCCTATAGAGCTCACTGTCCAATGATGGACAGTGTTGTCTGTAACAAGAGAACACTATCCGGAGGCCGGTAGTGCACTGAGAAGGCTGCGGACGCCAATGACCATACATGTTGACGCGCCTTAAATTAAAAAAAAATAAAATAATATAACCTCCTCCACACTATCAAAACATGTAATCTATATGGTAGAAATTTGGTAGAGTGAAAGTTCACATTTCTTCACAATATGTATTTACCAAACTCTTTATATAAGATGAATATGATAGCTGTTAAAGACATACAAAATAGAAATCTTCCTAAAATGGGATGCTGTCTAACATTGCGAAGATTTTCAACCACATTTCTAACAAACGCTAGTTAATTATTTCATTTAATTAATGAAAACAAGGATACACCCATGGAATCACTAAGAACATACCTGTATTGTCTGAAGATCTACCCACGGATATCATACTGATTATTATGTGTATCAATTTGCATAGACGAACAGTTGTGGGATGATTTTAACATGCACTGCATGCAGTTCCATGGTATCACCTAGATATATGAGCAGTTTGAATTACCTCTTCTCTCTTACAATTAGCCATTGTTACTAATTACTGATATCTAACTGTAACGCACAAATTGCTAACTAGGTCAAATCATGATTATATTGTTTCAAATTTCTGGATAAAATTCATAATGATTCTCATAAATTTAATAATTTAAAGTAAAGTTGTTTGCTTATTACACAATGTTTGGGGGGAGGGGGGAGGATTTACGAAAAACCATCAACTTTTACTCCTGTATATCTTATCTCGTAAAATATTTTTAATTGAAACAATATTTAGTTAACCAGATTAATTTATTCTAGTAAAGTAAAATGGGATATCCCATAATTTGTTTTTTTTTTTAAATTATTAAATCATAATCAAGATTTATTGTAAGTTTCTTCAGAGAACATGGTGCGCAGGGTATTAACATAAATAAGGATAAAGATCTTATCATGTTGCTATATGCGGACGACATTGCTATTTTGGCTTCAACATGGCACCAAGCTCAAATTAATTTAAACATATTACATAAATATTGTTTAGAAAATGGCTTAACAGTTAATGCCAATAAAACGAAAATACTTCCTTTTCAAAAAGGTGGGCTAATGTCTAAGCTGAAGCCTTTTAAATTAGATAAATCGGAAATTAGTGTTGTTGGTAATTTTAATTATCTTGGTGTGCCTTTTTATAAATCTGGAAAATTTTATAGAGCTGGAAACTATTTTCTGTCAAGAGGTAGTGCAGCCAATTCGGTCGTCATGAATTTATTAAGAGCTTGTAAGTCTGATTCCTGGAAAGCTAACTGCTATCTATTTGATTCGTTGGCTCAAAGTATATTACTGTATATGGCTGAAATTTGGGCTTGTCAGTATACGCATATTCTGGAACGTGGGCAGCTGGGCTTTATAAAGAGATTGCTCCATCTTTCTTTAAATACGCCAGATGCTTATGTAAGATTGGAAACAGGCCGGTGCCATACCCAAGTCAAAGTTTTCAAAAAAATGCTTAAATGGTGGATATGCTTGCTAAAAATGTCTGATGAAAGTATCCCCAAATCATGTTACATGAGATTAGTATCTTTGGCAGACAGTGTCTCAGTGCCATTTAACTGGGCTTGTGAAATGCGGTCATATCTTTCAATGATTTGGGCGGATCACCTGTGGCAATCTCAGGACAGTTCACTTGCGGAATCGCATTTCTATCGTTTGATTACAGCCTTTAATAACAATGCCATTAGCTGTGATACAGATAAAGTAATCAATTCTACCTTCAATCTTTTCTATAGAAATTTATGTACTTTCGATTTAAATACTTTTTATTTAAATTCCAATGTTCATATTAATAAAATTAGGATTATTTGTCAAATGCGCTTTGGCATTTAAAAGAGATACCCGCCTTTATTTCAAGGGCTCTAAATACAATTTAAATAACGATGTCTGTAAATACTGTAATTCCGGCGAAAGAGACAATGTTGTTCATTTCCTGTTGTCATGTCCTCATAATCAGCAATATAGAAATCAATTCATTTCACCGTATATTACACACAGAGAAGACGCAAACTTTCAAATTGCCTCCATATTAGACATTGACTCTATAGATAAATTGAATTGTGTTTATCTTTATATTGTAAATTGCTTAAGGCAAAGAATCAGTACTTAATTGGTTGAGTCTAAATTATTTATGCTCTGTAAATGACTATTGCAACTTTAGGAGTGAGTATTAAGTGTAATTTTGTATAATTAAGCATAATTTTTCTTTTTCTTCTGTTTGTTACTGGAGTTATTACTATAGTTACTCTGTTTTATTTTGGTATATATAGATGTTTGTTATAATGTATTCCCCACTCCCTACAACAAGCTGATAGCTTAAATGTATGTACCCCTAATAAATAAATAAATAAATAATCAAGATTTAAAAAGTTATAATAATTACCACTTTACACACTTTCAAACGACAGTTGTAAGATACTTTATTCTCGCGACAAATGTTATTTTTTACTTCCCTTATTGCTGTGTTCGATTTTCAAAATATAGTTTTATTCAGAAATATGTTTTGACCTCCTTGATTACTAAAATAATGTATTTAATGAATGGCCTGTGTGTGATGTTGGTACAGGTAGCTCCATCGCATCGAAAACCAAGTTTCGTTCAAAATCCACGAGTGGCACTGTGGCTTTACTGAATAAGTTTTTTTTTTCAGTTTTCGTGATTTTCTCAAAAATTATCGCAATGATTTTCTTTTAATTTTGTACGATAAATAAAACCCTGAGTGCCTACAGGCATGGGATCCAAGCCAATATAGCTTTTATCCCTCTAAATTTCCCCCTAGTTCATCCCACTAATTAACTCCCGCGTTGTTTACCGGTCTGTCTGCAATATGCTATGATTCCATTAACTACATTCCTTTCAGGCTTTCCCATGATAGTCCCACGAAACCAGTACCGCGAAAGGGGGTACGGACATAAATGTGATACCCCGTTTCCCTAACTCCATGGGATTAGATGTCCTCCCTATTTTATAGAAATGGCTGGCTACTCATGTGTGTCCAGTCACTACGCCTATTAAAGTTTTCAATTTTATCCTATTCAGGGAGAGGAGATAATCTGAAACCACCTGCTTAATACCTTTGATAAATCTTTTGGCCTGGAGGCAACTCGAGGTGTCCTTCCAAAAAGCTTCTCCAATTCTCTCGCCTCCGAAAGTTTAATCTGACTATCGCGAAATCGTTTAGTGACGGCAAATGCCGGTTCATGGCCATAAAAAGGTAAAGAAGATCCCTACCGAATCAACCTGCCTGCCCTCGCATTGCCTTCTATTCCTGCGTGTCCAGGAACCCAGAAGAATTGCACTAGTGCCCTTTTGAGCTAGAGTATTAAGCCTTCTACCGCATTCGCCCACCAATTTTGAGTTCTAACGCGGCTTGCGCCCTCAGTGCGGCCTGACTATAGGAGAATATCTACACCTCTTTAATTTCTCCCTGCCATTCTCCTACTGGGCAACAGCATTCAATGATACCAATGATCTCAGCCTAGAAGACAGTGGCCACAGTTCTTCTGTCTACAGCCGTCTGAATAGCAGCAAATTAGTCCGTTACCCATCTCCATTAGCTTTGTAAGGATATTTTCTCTCACTTTTATTTTGAAATATTACCGCAGGAAAATTACATTATGTAATGACATATCAAAGTCATAGCAATGTCAAAGTGGCTCCAGCCAACCGCTATCTTCACAAAAGGTAACAAGAAGGAAGGATAATTTATAACTAGTGGCCCAGCCGGCCGTTGTCTTCAAGACAAGGGCCGCGCCGAACAAAAAGCCTTTTTCAATACAAGGGTCAATACATCAGTATCAAAGACAAACACCGATAAAACCCTTTTAAATAAGGATCATTATTGAACAGAAGCCACCTGGCCGATTCAAGGCTACCAGTCTTTGAAAATCACCGATGAGCGGCCATCTGTCGCCAAGGCTGGCCACTGACCTAAATCACAAAAAAATCACTAAACTAACTTCCGCCTAATAAATCCCTCTTCAAGACATCTGACTACATAACTCCGGAATCACGATAATCGATTCCACTACACATTACTACAGGAAAATATAAAAGCATATAGACAATTTTTTGTTTTTTTAATTTAAGGCGCATCAACTTCCGTGGACATTGGCACCCGGAGCCTTTTCAGTGCACTGCCGGCCTCCGGGACAGTGTTCTCTCGTTACAGACAAGACTGTCCATCATTACCGGACAATGAGCTGTAGAGGCTCCTAGAAAGAGAAAATCTAAGGGCAGCATAGCTGGACTGAAACCCGGATTCCTCCAGTGCTCTAACCACTGAGCTAATCCCTTCCCTAAATATTAGTTAGGGTTAGGGAATTGAATTACAATTTATTTGGTATATAAATAAAAGTTGATTAAGGGTTCAAACATTTTTTTTAAAAAAAAAACCATAATATTTTAGTTCATGTTTCCTTATAGGCATTCGTATATTGTTTGTATTATGTTACACATGGATAGATGTAGGTATTGTATTTTTGTAAATATTTGGTGGGGGGGGGGGGTGGAAGAGATGTAACAAATATTATAATAAACATATATATCTACCTATTGTTTTATTATTTGTATATTAATAAACAAACAAATAATAATAAAAAAATAAAATAAAATAAAATAAACGAAATTAAAAACCAAATACCGTACATTAAAATAGTTATTTTCTTTTTTTAGGTTACCCATTACTGTCAAATATTATATACTTTCAAAATATAATAGACAATATAATTTTCAACAAGCATGGCGTATTAAACACCAATTATTTGAACTTGTCAAATTAAATGAATTATTTTGTTTATGTATAACATTGTTGGAACTAACTGGGCTGGCTAAGAAATTATGGATAGAAGCGGCGGTGGGGGGAGTGATATTTGATATGTTTTGTGATGAAAAATTGCTTAATTGGTTCAGCAATAAATGATATTTAGGATAGCGTGTTTGGCTGTATTATTTTATAAATGAAAGGAAGACTATTATAGCTGTTGTGTTATGTTTTTATTATCCATGTGTGCTAATGAAATTAGTAAGTGGGGGATAATTCAATATTAAATATAATGGAGTGGGGGTTAAAGGTTCTTCTTTTTTTTCCAGAGTAGGGATAGAAGTAGTGTTTCCAGAGTAGAGTTCATTTCAACATTGTATCATAATATGCAAACAACACATTGTAAAAAAAAAAAAAAAAAAAATTATTTTTCTATTTAGTATTCTATTTTAATCATGAAACGATTGTGTATTGTTAAATTGTCCGGCGGTGTTGATACAGCATTTCATAGTGCTTCAAAATTATCCAAATATTTAGGCGTATTTCCATATGTATTAGTTTCTAGAAAATTAAAATTGTCAAAATTTTCCTTTTTATGGTCATTATTTTTAATGTTTACGGCTATAATATTAGAAATATTATTAATATTGCATCCACCAAAAGATGTAATAACATCTTTTATCACTAGTTTATTAATTTGGGTAGAACTTGGTTCGTTTACTGTTACATTAATGATAAATTTATTATGGTTACACAATAGTAAAGAAAAATTAAACACAGCTTTAACATTATTAAATAATGTATACGATAGATTAGGCACTAATGAAATAAATTTATCATTAATAGCACCATTGTTTGGTCTATTAATGATAACAATTATAGCTACTTTAGATGGCATATTAAATATGGAAAGTCATTTGAAGCATCTATTTTTATATATTTCCTATTATCTTACATCAATAATGATTTACGCAATTGCTTTACAATTAAGTGGTACATTACAATTGACTAAACATTTATTTAAAGAATTAAAATTACGTTTACCAAAACCGCATACACAAACCAATGGTCCTATAGATTTACTAATTGAATGCCATGAGATTTTAGTTACTGCATGTGAGGCTATAAATCAAGCGTATGCACCACAACTTTTATTGATAATTTTATCATCGTTTGTATTAGTCACTGGCAATAGTTATACAGTATTGATATCAAATAAGCCATCCGATTCAGTTATACTAATAACATGGATAATACTGTACGCACATCTGACATGGCATATTATTTCAGCATGTGATGCAACATATACTGAGGTTAGTTTATATATTTATTTATTTATTTATTTTTCCAATTTTTTTAGTGGTAAGTCAATTTGACTGCAACAGAATAATAATGGAATTCAATTACTCCAGAAAGAGTGGGGGCCCTCCCCCACATGCAAATTTTCAAGACTTAATAGCTTATTCCTATTTAATTTTCAACAAGCCCTTTCTCTTACTACAATTTACATAGTTTTTTTTTTACATTCTCTTACTCCTCATAAGAGGAAGTATTGTAATCGTGTCAAATTTTCGATATCGAGTTTTCACCGGAAATATCCGTTTTGAGGTCCCGTGAGTCCAAAACAGTGGTTTTTAGTAAATGGTCTTGTATGTGTATAATATGTGAACAGCATAGCTCAAAAAAGAAAAACCGTAGAAAGTTGAAACTTGATATTCCGCTTAATTATCACAATGGCATCTGACATTGGGTCATCTGTCGAAATTCCTCAACCGGAAGTACCACTTTACTTGTTGGGATTTTTAATTTATTGCGTTTTTCTCAAAAATGGCTCCAACGATTTTCTTCAAACTTGGCATATCAACTGCACATACAATGAGCTACAACTTTTATTTGAAATGTTTCTCTGGAAAAATTCATTTAAAGGGCAGTTATGGGGGAGGGGTGGGGTTAGGTTTTTCATTTAAAGTGTTATTTCAGTTCATTAAACAATTCTATTATCTAAATAATGTTAATTAGAATTGAATATGTTGTTGAAATTCTGAGTTTGAAAAAAATCGGATAACAGGAAAAGCGTTTAAATTACCAATTTACTAAATGATTTTTTTCCACTTTTTTGCGATTTTCTCAAAAATGGCTCCGACGATTTTTTTGGAACTTCGTATATAAACTACACATACAATGATCTACTACAACTTTTATTTAAAACATTTCTCTGGAAAAATTCATTTAAGGGCACTTTTGGTGGAGGGGTGGGGTTATGTTTTCTCTAAAGTGCTATCATAGTTGATTATACATTTGATATACAAACTATAAAATTTGTCAATTATAATTTTGAGAACTGGAGGAAGAGAAAATTGTTGTGTGAGTGTTTCACACCAGATTTTTTTTTTATTTATTTTTTTAAATTGTCTTTAAACTTATTATTTGTAATATTCTTCATTTTTTTATCAAGAGGAGACTCTAAATTTAATCAAACGATTTTTTTTTGTTGAGGAAACTCCCCCTTTAATTTTTTTTTTTTTTTAATTTAAGACGCGTCAGCATCTATGGTCATTAGCGCTCGGAGTTTTCTCAGTGTACTGCCGGCTTCCGGACAGTGTTCTCTCGCTACAAACAACACTGTCCATCATCGGGCAGTGAGCTGTATAGGCTCCTAGTAAGAAAAAATCTAAGGGTAGCACAGCTGGACTCGAACCCTCCCCGCGTAGGGATCCAGTAGTTAACCACTTAACTATTCCCTTCCCTCTTAAAAGAATTTCATAAAAAAAAAAGTTTCAAATGAAAGTAATGGATATCTTGTTTGTATAGTTAATATACCAAGTTTCACAGAATTCCAAAGGTGTCTTCTTGGAGAATATAGTCGAAAACTGTTCAGAAAATGGCATTACCAGCCAACCGATTTTTCTTCAAACTAATTAGGAATTTTTTCATAACACATTTAATTAGAATTAATATTAATATATAGTAGCAGCGCCCGCTCCAGCGGTTACGTCGCTCCGGAAAAAAAGACAAATTGCCGCCCCTTAAGAATATGTTTATATATTTTTAAGCAAGTCTATGCATATTCAAACACAAGCTGAAGCAGCGCTTTGCTCGCGTGATAATGCTACTCTATTCAGAGAAGTATATGCATGTTCAAGCATCGTCCTTTACAAATTCTGCGTAAATTTTTCAATAATAGTGAAAAATATTTTCAGCTTTTAGACATAAACAATATAAATACGCTACGCACTGTAAATTTTTAGCGAAAGAAAAAATTGATTTGTGAAATTTTCTATTAACCGAGCATTTATTATTTGTCTGTGGGGAGGGAAACCATACGCTATCCAAAGCCTCACTGGGCTTATATAGCTACACCAAGAAAAACAACGACAAGCCGGGTCTATAACAAAAATCCAGACCCGGATCTAATCCATCTAAGATTCACCGCAGTCCGAAAAAAATCGGACCATAACCTTAAGCGGAAATAGCCTAAGCTCTTCCACACAAATCCTATTCCGACCAAAGATCCTGAATCTAATTTCCTCACAACCCAAGCAATCAGTCATAAGATGGATGGGTGTTTCCTCCTCTGTCTCACAGACTCTACAAAATGGATCCGGCATGAGCCCCATTATGTAGAGATGTCTCCTTAAACCACAATGTCCAGTAAGAGATCCAACCAGATGCCTGAGAGCGCTCCGTGAAAAACACAGCAACGTCTCACTAATGGCCTTGTCCGGACCCCTGATGAGCATTTTGGACTGCCGAAAACCAACTGAGCTCATCCATAAGGATGAATGCTGTGAAGCTGTCCATGTCTGGAAGCCTGACAGACATGTGCCAGAAGACACGCCAACAGCAGGCGGCTCGAGTATTTAGCATTAATATTTTTCTCATATATTACAGCCAAAATGGCGCCTCTAAATTTTGGCGCCCCCGGACAAATGACCCGCCCCTAGAGCGGGCACTGATAGAAGATTATTTTAGATTATATTATAGATTATTTTGTCCCGGAAAGGGTGGGTTTGTGGAGGGGTCTGTCAGTTAGGTTTAAATTTCAATTATACAAGCTTTTGTTGTTTTCGACAAATACCGCGCGTTACAGAAGTCCGCGAAGCACTTATACCCAATCGCCTTATGATTTTTTATGCCCAGCTCACATAAACATTGAAAACGTTGCAGTTTTAAAGGAAGTTTATTTAATTAAATCATATTAAATGTGGAGTAAGAGAAAGTGTCTTGTGACTGTTGAGCAACAGATTTTTTGACGGTTGGACCTTTAATCATATCCTGGTACAGTATCTAATGTCTATTCCTTGCGATTTAGGCAGTTCTCATCATCCTTGTGACCTTTTCATGCCATTGGCTTCTAATATATCTTTTATCCATTCCCTAACGGGGACGCCGCCCCCTCTTTTCCTGTTTCCTCAATTCTGATATGAGGGAGACAATGCACCCTACACAGAGGCCCTACGTCAGATAATCCATCTCGACAGTCAGCAGCAGATCTTTATCCTTTTAGGTAATTCTTGATTTACCCATCCATAGGAGACCACTCTTTTCAATATTAGAGCGCATTTTTAGTCTACATATCATACCAATTAATTTTACAATCCATTTTATTTTCTCTTACTCCTAGTAAAAGGAAGTGTTGTAATCGTGCCAAATTTTCGATATCGAGTTTTCACCGGAAATATCCGTTTTGAGGTCCCCCGAGTCCAAAAAAGTGGTTTTTATCAAATGTTCTGTGTGTGTGTGTGTGTCTGTGTTTTTTTTTTTTTCCTTTAAAGTAACCCTAACAAGGGAGAGTTTATTTTCCACAAGCTCCAATACATGATAACATGTGTTGTTTCTAAATTATATTAAATAATAATAAATTATCTATTATATCTTAAACAATGATTATAATACTTGATGGTAGGAAATTATATACAATAGTAAATATATTAAAGTAAACATAAAATAATATAGGAAATTATTATTAATATTTTTTTGTTTTTGCTTTGAGGGTTCTGTACCGCGACCATTTCTTGATCTATTGTACCCCCTCTGGTGCCTAAGATGAGCTAGCTCATCTATAGCACCTCTCCAAGTTTAGCTCCCTGGAAGGTTCTAGGGTAGGTATTTCTTCCTCCCCTATCTGGTAACAACCCAGACTACTGAATCTTCTTTGAATGACGGCATCACAGTCCGTGAGGAGATGTATCGGAGTTTCCTCCGTTTCTCCACAGAATCTGCATGTGCCGTCATCTACTAGGCCAAGCTTCCTCAGGTGCCCCCTGAACCTGCAATGCCCCGTAAGGAATCCCGTAAGAATACGGATCCTATTCTTACTCAGACTGATGAAGGCTTTCGACCTTTCCTGGTTATAGCCACCCAGACAGACCTTGGCCTGCCTCAGTCCCGGGATGGTGTTCCAGAGACGAGCTCTTTCAGCCACCTCCTCCTTCTTAATTTCCTCTAGAAATACTTGGTCACTGACTCCACAAAAGGGCTCTGGCCCAATAAGAGGAGATACAGCGCCTTCTTTTGCCAGGGCGTCGGCTGCCTCATTACCTTCCACGCCGACATGTCCCGGCACCCAATGTAGGGTAACCTTATTACTCCTGCCTAGGTCATTAAGCTTGCCTAGGCATTCCCATACTATTTTAGAACTGATTACATAAGAGCTCAGTGCTTTAATGGCCGCCTGGCTGTCGGATAGGATAACTATCTCCTGATTCCGACATCCTCGATCAAGGTTCAACTGAACGCACCTTCCAATAGCGTAAATTTCCGCCTAGAAGATGCTAGGAAACTACCCATGGGTTATGAGTGTTTGATTCTAGGCCCAAACACTCCTACCCCGGTTCCTTCGAGGGTCTTAGACCCATCTGTATACCACTTAATGGCATGCTTGCTAATGCTGCCCAGGGCGGATCCATCGCTCCACCCTCCTTTCGTACTTAGCTTCGTAGAAAAATTCCAAACGAAGCTATATTTCTTAGTCATACTATCTCTAGGAAAGCCCCAGGGGAGGGAACCAACAGAAGGAATCGTACGCCCCCCAAAACCTAGCCCACATCCCCCATGCTCTCCCTAGAGATTCTGAGGAGGGCTCCCTTCGCCACTCGTTCCACCACTAGGTGGAGCGGTGTGAGATTGAGAATAACCTCAATCCCGGCTGTAGGACACGTCCTCAATAAGGAAATTATTACTTATTATATAATGTAGTCGTTAGTTAAATTAAATTTTCTATTGATATTGTGCTGTATCTATTGATGTTGATTATATACATTATATTTAAAAATCATTAACATTGATATGTTTTATAGACTTCATAAATATATTACAGTATTTCTTGTCCACTGGTTTTCTTTTTTCCAGCTTCCAGTGACCTCCAGTTGTGATTATATGTCCAATTAGGTGACTTCGAGGGACTTCAAACAATTTGCATTCATAAATTATATGATCTATGTTCTGAACAAATTCATCGTTACAAGGGCCATACATTTGATGGAATGATCTTGAATCGGTGTAAATATTCTCTTGTGCGACCATGTCCCGTTAAGAGCTGAGTTGTGGTGTGGGATAATAATACAATTGGTGATTGTAGCCGATGCTTGACTGTAAGAAAAAATTCTCTAGTCAAAGCACCCGTGTCAGAGTTAGACCAGCGATCTTCCCATTCTCTCAAACTATCTTCCATTAATATTCTTTTAATGTAGGAAATTGGCACTTTATTGTATGCTTCATTTAAATTTCAATCATGTGACGCCATTTTAGCCAACTGATCTGCCCTCTCATTCCCTATTATACCACAATGAGCCCTCACCCACTCGACATGCACTTGTATTGTGTATGTTTCTTTCGTAGTTCATCTAATTTAGAACGCACTTCTACTACCAATGGAGTGTATAAGATAATTCTTTATTGTAATCTGGCTGTCAGTTTGTGTCTGTGTGTGTGTATTTATGTATGTATGTATGTATGTATGTATGTGAACAGCATAGCTCAAAATCGAAAAATCGCAGAAAGTTGAAACTTGATAATCCGTTTTGGTATTACTATGGGATCCGACAGTAAACCGGCGGTTGAAATTCCTCGACCGGAATTACCACTTTACTAAATGGTTTTTTTTCTCTTTTTTGCAGTTTTCTCAAAAATTGCTCCAACGATTTTCTTTAATCTTTATATATCAACTACACATACAAAGATTCTACAATTTTTATTTAAAACATTTCTCCGGTAATATGCATTCAAGTGCACTTTTAAGGGAGGGAATGGTGGGTTGTCCTCTTAAGTCCTATTTCAGTTTACTATAGAATTCTATCATCTAAACAATATTAATTAGAATTGAATGTGTTGTTTGGAATTCCGAGTTTGAAAAATAAAATCGGATAACCGGAAGTGCGATTTTTACTAAAAAGTATTTTTCAGTTTTCTGGTATTTTTTTTACTTTCTTCCAATTTTCTCAAAAATGGCTCGGACGATTTTCTTTAAACTATTAATATAAACTAAACATGCAATGATCTACAACTCCTATTTAAAAGATTTCTCTGGAAAAATTCATTTAAGGGCACTTTTGGGGGAGGGTGGGGTTAGATTTCCTCTAAAGTGCTATCATAGTTGATTATACAATCCTACCATCCAAACAAAATTAATTATAAATAAATAGATGTCCCAAATTCCGAGTTTCAAGAAAATAAGTAATCCGGAAGTGCGCTTTTACTGAACTTTTTTTTCAGTTTTCGACGAATTCCAATGAATTTCATCAAATTTGGTACACAAACTACAAAATTTGTCAATTACAATTTTGAAAACTGGAGTAAGAGAAAGTTGTGTGAATGTTTCACACTAAATTTTCTTATTTGATTCAAAGGAACAATATTAAAAATTTTGTTTTGTTCTTTAATTAAAATGAAATAATTAGAAAGACACTAAAAAAAAAAAGTCACGAATAATATAAAAAATTAAATAATTATTGGCCATTTCATGTGTAGATATTAATAAATAATGTGAAGACAAAAATTAATACCATAATTTAATTGCTGAGTTTGTTAATTAGAATGGAGGGTTAAAAAAAAAAAAATAAATAAATAAAGTAGAATAACAGCCAGTCATTACATTAGATGGAATATTCCCTAGTGATTTTATTAATGACCCTTCATTTTGTTATTAGTCATGCAATGTTTAATTTTCTCATTAAAATTATTATTGAATTATTGTGAATACAATAATGTAATTAAACTTTGATTAAATTAATTTAAATTTTTAAGTTTTTCTTCTTAATAAAATTATATTGATTTTATTTATTTATTTATTTATTTTTTTAATCAAGTGTGAATAATAATTCAGGTTTCTTACCAAATTATATTGGTATACCTTACCAAATTTTATTAGCTTCATAAATTTTGTAAGTTTTATGTTTGTAATTTTTTCTTTATTTTCGTTACTTTCTCTTTCACCTTGTAAGAGAACGTACTCATGAGCATAGCCAAGGCAGGTAGATCGCTGCCCTCTCTCCAGAGCTAGAAAATAACAATACAAATACGTAAATATTTAATAACACGAAAACGGAGTGGAGCGAAGGATCCCCCCTGGCTAGTATCAGCAAGCATGTGTAATGTTTTGGTGTGATGATGTGTATTTGTAGTAGCACGAGCGGTATTGTATAATAAAGGGCTTGTATGTTTGTTTGAGATAAAGATAGAAGTATTAGCAATTATCAAGAAATCACCACTGTTAACAATAAATATATTCTGTTAAAATAATAACTACAACTTATTTGATATTATAAACTTATTTAATTTATTGTGAAACTGGCACTGATACTAAGAGAGCGATTCCTGAAGTGTTCTGGCTTCGTGAAGTAGAATTGCGACTTAGTTGTTTGAAGGCTAAGTGCAGACTCTCTTCTTTGTTAGAAGGTAGAGTACAGCCTGTTCGAAGGAATACTTTCTAACAAAGCAGTTGGCCAAGTCGCATTGTATTAAATTTTGTGCCTTTGTTTGCCTACTAGCAATGACCCCAATTTACACTATCTGACTCTAAAATACACTGTTTTTGAAGGTAAATTTACTATTTAATATATTTTACAAAACTATTTATTTTCATTGCTTTCTTCCACTACACATGCCACTAAGTGGTATACAGATGGGTCTAAAACCCTCGAAGGAATCGGGTCAGGGGTGTTTGGATCTAGAACGAAACACTCGGAACCCATAGGCAGGTTTCCTAGCATCTTCCAGGCAGAAATTCATGCTAATGGAAGGTGCGTTCAGTTGAACCTTTACAGAAGATATCGGAATCAGGAGATAGTTATCCTATCCGATAGTCAGGCAGCCATTAAAGCACTGAGTTCTTTTGTTATCCAATTCTAAAATGGTATGGGAATGCCTAGGTAAGCTCAACGACCTAGGCAGAAGAAATAAAGTTACCCTATACTGGGTGCCGGGACATGTCGGCGTGGAAGGCAATGAGGTAGCTGACATCCTGGCATAAGAAGGCACTGTACCTCTTCTCATTGTGCCACAGCCCTTTAGCGGAGTCAGCGTCCAAGTATTCTTAGAGGAAATCAAGAAGAAGGAGATGGCGAAAAGAGTTCGTCTCCCGGGACTGAGGCAGGCCAAGGTCTGTCTCGGTGGATATAACCAGAAAAGGTCCAAAGCCTGCATCAATCTGAGTAAGAACAGGATCCGTATTCTTACGGGGCATTGCAGATTGAGGGGACACCTTGAGGAAGATTGACCTAGAAGATGATGGCAATGCAGATTCTGTGAGGAGATGGAGAAAACTCCAATACATCTTCTCACAGACTGTGATGCCGTCATGCAAAGAAGATTTAATAGACTGAGCCGTTACCAGATAGGGGAGGAGGAAATACCCACCCTAGAACCTTCCAGGATTTTGGGATTCCTTAGAGAGCTCATCCTGGAGAGGGTGCTGTAGACGAGCTAGCTCATCCTCGGCACCAGAGGGGGTACAATAGATCATAAAATGGTCACAGTCCAGAACCCTCGGAAAAAATAAATAAATAATGGAAGATGCTTCTCGACCGTTTTTATATGAAGGAAAAGGATTGTGAGATTAGGTCTTTTTAAAAAATAAGAAACTTAAATTCTTGCCAACGTTTCGCCAAATATAGTGTCTTTTTCAAGCATAAAAAAAAAAAAACTATCATGTAATCTTCAAAACATAACAAATTTAAAAACTTATGTATAAATTTGGAAAATAAAAAGTTGAGAACACCTCAACATCACAGAGAATAGTGATGTTGAGGTGTTCTCTTCTCATCACTATTCTCTGTGATGTTGAGGTGTTCTCAAATTTTTATTTTCCAAATTTATACATAAGTTTTAAAATTTGTTATGTTTTGAAGATTATTTGATAGTTTTTTTTATGCCTTGAAAAAGACAATATATTTGTCGAAACGTTGGCAAGAATTTAAGTTTTCTTATTTTTTAAAAAGACCGAATCTCACAAGCCTTTTTTCTTAAAATTAATAATCTAAGGGAGAATCTAAGCTTAATTAAAGTAAAGTAATGCCTATTTTTTTGCTTGCGGTCTTAACGTCCAACTACCAAATTAGGTGTGGTAGATGGGAACGGAAGCACCTACTTTATTATTCATATTTTTTAAACGAATATAAAATTTAGCAGTTATACGCGGGACTCGAACTGGTGATCTCCCAGTTACAAGTCCATGCTCATAACCACTACACCAACGCCCGCCCGAATCTAAACTTAATAAAATGACAATTTTGAGGAAAGCATAATCTCTTCCTTCCGCCAAAACTTCTTAAAATGATCTTTCTCGGGGGGAAAAAAATTCAAAAATACGCTGTTAGTAACTGTATCAAATTTAATGACATTTTCTCCGTCGATATTTTTATGGAAAAAAATCGTGGCAAACTCACGATTCCGATATAAATTCATTTCCGGCCACTCGGAATTTTAAAACTCGGAATTTTGCCAACATATTTAATACTAATTAAAACTATTTTGATAATAAAATTATTGTAAAATAAATTGAAATTGAACTTTAAGGAAAACATAACACCACCCTTCCGGAAATAAATTTTTTCCGAAGCATTATTTCAAGTAAAAGTTATAGTTCTTTATATTATGTACAGTTGATATAGTATATTTAAAGAAAATTATTGGGGCCGTTTACTGCAAAATCAGAATTTCTTATCTTAATTTTCGATATCCAAACGAAATGTCAAATTTGAACATTCTCCGATTTTTTGTTTTTGTTTTTGAGCAATGCTGTTTACATACATATATACATATATATATACTCACACTATTTTATCATATTTACTTTTTCAGATTCAGGGAACCTCAAAACGCATATTTTCATTATCGAAAATTTGACACGATCGCAATACTTCTGGTCTGCGCGGCAGACACCCAAGGCGAGATGCCAAGTAGCGGGTGAAAAACAAAAATGAATAATCATGCAAAACAAATGAAAACGAGACTTACCCATCACGGTGAGTGATGGATTGAAGAAGGGTAGATGAGACGAATGGCGGACTGAGAAAGGAAGAGGTGATGTATGTGTATGGTGTGTGTGTGTGTGTGTGTGCGTGTGTATGTGTGTGAGTGACGAAAGAAAGGAACTAAGGTGAGCGTAGAAGGATTGGAATGCTCCTTCAGAAGCGGATGATGCCGTTGTTGAAGCGGCGGGTGATGGCGAGTCCACTAAGGTGTAGATGAAATAGCCGCATGAAGGTGATGGCGCGTAGAAATGAGTCTTGTTACTCACCGAAGAGTCAATACTAATTAACACGGCGAATAGGCGCGTATAAGGCGACACAGAATTTAAAGGCGAAGTTAACAGACTGTTAGCTAGTCGGGCGACAGAACAAGAGAACGGCACAAACACTGTTGTTCAGGCGAACTATGGAGGACAAATGAAGTAATTTTATAGGAAGAGAACGTTTTAAGAGTGTGGGAAAAATAAATAAGGCGCGAACCTGGAGAGATAAAAGGCGCCGACAATCCCACCACCAAGAGAGAGAGGGAGAGGTAAAAGTCGGGGAAGCGTGAGAACGAGGCAGGCGATGAAAGAGAAAAAAGGAAATAATAATTTGGAAGTGGCTAGGGATTAACAGTGATGTAGTAATAAAAAGGGCAATAAAGGCGAAGCAAAGTTAATCTGTCAAAGGTGCCGCGACCTAACACTTCCTCTTTTCAACAGTAAGAGAGTAGTAAAAATGACAAATTTTCCTTTAACTTCTAATATTATTCATTTGTCTTAAGATAAATAGAGACGTATTGAGGAGGACATATCAACCTTTCAACCTAATTTTTTGGAGGGGGAAAATGTTTCGAAAACTTGTTAGGTTTATATCTATAATTTTTTTTTTTTTTTTATGGCATCAGTTCACACTATTAGCCAGAGAATGGTTTCTTCATAGGTCTTAATTTTTGCTTAGCATAAAACTACTAATGAAGTGGACCAGTTCTTCGAAAGCTTTTCTATTCTTCAGTATACTAGGATACGTTATGTTTGCGTGCAATTGATTTCTTAAATTTTTAAAGAGCAGGTTTCTGTTGTGTGTATATTTGGTGCACGTCATGACAATGTGTTCCATGTCTTTTGGACAATTACAAGTTGTTCCTTTACCTATTTTATGCAGATATTTCTTACATATGAAATGATTACATCGGAGTCCTATTGATAGACAATAGTGACAAACTGTTTAGAAAATGAACCATTGCGAAAGCCTACTACAAGGGCTAACGATTTATAAAATTGACCCTTAGGGGACTCTGTTTAAGTCCTTTGCCACTTTTCGTTTATTTATTTATTTTTATTTTTTTTCTAATATAGGCTTTAAAATCAGAATGAGGCAGTGACACAGATAGTAACGGACCGTTCAATGCAGCCTGCTTCGCCAATATGTCTACTCTCTCATTATCCTCTATTCCACAATGGGCCCTAATCCATACCAGCCTTATTGTTTTGCCAACACTTTTTTAGATCTATTAAACTCTTCATTATATTAATAACTATGTGGTTATATTTTTTTTATGTATTTTAATTGATTGTAGTTTATATAAAGCACTTCAGCAGTCTGAAACAATTAGAAATTCTGAATATTGTATTGATTGTAGATATTTAAGAGCCTCAAAAATAGCAACTATTTCGGCTGTAAAAAAAACTGAAGAATGATTAGTTAATTTGAAGAGAGCACTGAAATGTAATTGCTGTGATTTGATATTGTAGTTTGTAGTAAGTAGTTTGTGGCGTGAGCGGTTTTGTAAAAGGCTTGTGAGTATATATGTTTAAGAGAGAAGTATTAGAAATAATCAAGAGATCACACTATTTTTAAAATAGATATATTCTCTAAGTGAATTTAAGTACTTTACAATATCACAACTATATCTTAATAAATCAATTGTTTATCTAGAATAAATGCTAAACTCTATAACTGGCACTGATTCCTTAAGTGTTCTGGTTGAATGTCTAAAATCGACTGTACTTGTTTGAAAGCAGAATGCAGACTGTCCTGAAAGAATGCCTTATAATTGTTATTTCAAATCTTCCCCTGTGTGGAAGAAGGGGTAGACAATGCTAACAAGGTTCTATGAACCTCTAAAAGACCATGCCGGTCTTCTACCTGAATAGTCCCTTTTGCCAGCGAATGTTACATTTTCTTTATAATTTTGATTATTTCAAATGAAATATATTTTTATATTTCTGGCATCCATCACAGCACTAATATTTCCAACTGGGTCAAAATATGCACACTCCTCCTGATCATCGAATCTAGAGCCGTCCGTGTAAAAACTATTGGGGAAATTAGTGTAGATTTCATCTTGAAACACACCATTTCGTATACCACTGGGCAATAAAGAGACATCTTCCAATCTATAAAGTTATCATCGCAAGTGTAATGCAAAATTGTTGAGTCGTTTTAGAGAAAATTCCAGAACAAATTTATAAAGTGTGAAGACACACTTTCGGTTAATCAATGTCTTCAAAATCGGAATTCTAGCAATGCTTCTGATGCGTATTAATTTAAAATGGTACTTTAGATGATAGCTTAACTATTGTAGAAGAGCTCGTAGGAGTGTTTCACTCCAGATTCTTTTTTATTATAAAAAAACAGCAGTGCTGAAGCGGCTAATGTTTGCTAAGGTGAATTTTCTCAGCTGAAGAATTCCATTTGTATTAATCAACTTCATTTAATTCATTATCATTTCTCTTTTGTACGTGTATTTAATATTAAAATTTATAAAAAGTATTAAAAAAAAAAAAAATCTAGTATAACGTAGTAATTAATAATTAAAATGGTTTTATGGGCTGATGAAATAAACTTCAAAATTCTATATTAATTTTGTTACAAAATTATTAAACAAGAAACATACAATGACGAGGTATTATTAGAGCAGTTTCAAGTTAAATGGAACGATGTCATAGTATGACATGTATATAGTTGTCAGCATTAACTTCCAAACAACATTAGTGGGATTAACCAAAGGAAGGATACAGTCATTCTCACAACTTCACTGTGTTGTCAACCAAGTTTGAAAATCAATAACTTGGTTTTCTTTGATAAGAATATGTTAGTGTTAGTGTTTAGTGAAAAAGTATTAAATTAAGAATTTGAAATAATTATTTATTGATCCATACAATTTAGGTTAATAAAATAATTTTTTAAAAAATATTGCGTGAAACACTTGTACAACTTCCCAATAGCACTTACTTAGGGTCCTACTTGTGGCTTAGCTAACAAGATCCTATATACAACCATCCATTGAGTGCGACAAAGAAGCCTTTATAAAAATAACGGCAGGACAAAAATGTGATCCCATCTGAACACAAGGATTCAGCAATGCGCTTCAAAATTAATCGCATATCCAAATACTCCCACCAAAAAAATGCTTCGCACAATCGTCATTCAATTTTTTCCACTTTTCACTCAATCTCTAGGCGAAGATGGCTCTCGAATTTACCAGTGACCTGAAATATTTATGAGGCCATTGAAAAATGGCTAGATAAATGGGAATATAAAGCTTCTTCTCTTCACTACAAGGGGGCAGTGTGGTGGGACTGAAGCCCTCCAGGTTTCTCTTTAAGGGCTCGTTATGTTCCTGCACACTAAACCTCTTTGGAGGGGGGGACGGGAAGAAGAAAGTGTGCTATGTAGAAGATTTGTTGAAACGAGTGACTCCTTACGAATCATTACTACAAAATGAACTCTCAGCAAATATTCTTTATGGAATCAGAGATGTTTTGCGGCCTGCTTCTTTTTGAAGTCATCGACCGGTTTCGGACGTTCGCCCATCTGAATGTGTAAACTGAATTATAGCTCTGTGTAAGTCTGTGTATCACACTGTTTGACAAACGCTTCCTGAAGATAGGCGAGAGTGTGTAAACTGAATTTGCTTTGTGCAAGTCTATGTTATCATACTGTTTGACAAACGCATCCTGAAAATGGGCGAGAGTGAGTAAACTGAATTGGCTCTGTGCAAGTCTGTGTTATCACACTGTTTGACAAACGCATCCTGAAGATGAGCGAACACGCGATGACCTCAAAAAGAAGCAGGCTATCACGGAAAATGTCTCTGATGCTTTCCAGCTCTGCAGAACCAATTCTTTATGGAAATTCGACGATTTCTCATGTTTGGCGCAGGGATTTCTTACGCCAAACTTGGAATGGAATACATCTCTCCTTCACCAAGCCTTTTTGTTTGATTCCGCATTCGGAAGTAGTCCGAGAATTTTGATCTGTTTATTTCCTGATACTGAGCTAGTTTCCTCTGACGTACCCACAATCATGCACCAGGGTATTCTTTTATTACACATACCTTGGAAGCGTCATTTTGTATCTTGGGCATATCGCAACCATTTTCCGAGAAAGAGAAAAATCCTTGTTGTGTGCACTAGTTACTATGCATGTGACGTAGTTTACGCATGAACTTTTATAACATGAACAACAGACAATGACGTTGTATTTGTTTCTACCGCTAAATGTTAGGCCTGCTCAAAAGTTAAGTAGTGCCACGGTACAAAAATTTTAATTAACTGATCAGCTGTACGGTCAAATTTCAGAAGATCAACATCTTTATATTATACCGTTAAATTGCAATTTTAGAATTATATGTATAGAGGCTTTGTAACAGCAACCAAAGAGAGATCAGCAACCAAAGACAGTAAGAGAAGAGAAACAAACCCAAGCATTCTCCCGGATTGAACTGTCCTTAACTTTATCGAACTGTGTTTTCATGGACTGTCCGTCGCTATATTTATACAGTTTCTCCCACTCCAATCCGAGAGAGTACTTGGGATTGTTTATTTTCTCTTACTGTCTTTGGTTGCTGATCTCTCTTTGGTGGTTGTTACATCATCCCCTCACATGTGAAAAATTTCTTCAGGAGATGGGATGATGTAACAGCAACCAAAGAGAGATCAGCAACCAAAGATAGTAAGTAAGAGAAAAGAAACAAACCCGAGCACTATCTCGGATTGGAGTGGGAGAAGCTGTATAAATGTAGCGACGGACAGACTATGAAAACACAGTTCGATACAGTTGAGGACAGTTCAATACATCCAGTCACTACGTGTCATTACCCATTTACCACTCTTCCTTAAAAACATTTCTCTATTGGAAAGTCCAGGCAGTCTGTGACTCTTAATTAATATGAGTTAAGAGTTAACCAGTGTTATTAAAGTCAATCTCATTTCATCAACCAGACAAATTCTCTCCACCTAACACATCCATTATAGGCTTTCTCCGGCATATATCAGTTATAGAATTTACAAATTGAGCTTCTGGAAATTCAGAATAAATGAATCTGGTTACAAAAATTCCGGAAATAGCAGCACGAATTGAAGAAAATGAGGAAATCAATAAAAGTACACTGGAAATTATAATTAAATTGATTGAATTCGTGGCGGGTGTTGGTGTAGTGGTTATGAGCATGGACTTTGAACTGGTAAGTCCCCAGTTCGAGTCCCGTGTATAACTGCTAAATTTTATATTCGTTTAAAAAAATGTTAATAATAAAGTAGATGCTTCCGCCCCCGTCTCGACACCTAATTAGGTAGCTGGACGTTAAGACCGCCTAAAAAAAAAAAAAATGATGGAATTCTCTCTCAAATAATTATTCCAATGCCAGACGCCATTTGCTTTTGATATTTTGACTTTTCTAGGTTCAATATACAACTATGAATATTTCATTTTCAATGAATTAATTTTTTTTTTTTTTTAATTTAACGCGCGTCAATACAAAATTATAATTTATGGTCCAAAAGATTCCCCACCCACTGGTCCTAGAGCCCACAAAAAATCAATATTCCCATAATAAGTTTTAGATAAATATGATAGGTAATTTATGTAAGCATATAGTTACGAAATTTAAAGAAATTCTTTGGAACCGTTTTTAACAAAATCACGGAAAACTGAAAAAAAAAAAAATTAAAAACATTTAGTAAAGTCGCACTTCCTGTTGTAGTTTCTCTTCCTCCTAATAAGAGGAAGTATTGTAATCGTGTTAGATTTTCGATATCGAGTTTTCACCGGATATCCGTCTTGAGATCCCCTGAGTCCAAAAAAGTGGTTTTTAGCAAATGGTGTGTGTGTGTGTATATATGTGAACAGCATAGCTCAAAAACGAAAAACTGCAGAAAGTTGAAACTTGTTATTTCGTTTAGGTATCACCATGGCATCTGACAATGGGACATCTGTCAAAATTCCTCAACCGGAAGTACCACTTTACTAGTTTTTATTTTTATTTTTTGCGTGTTTCTCAAAAATGGCTTAGACGATTTTCTTTAAACTTGCTATATCAACTACACATACAGCGTGCTACAACTTTTATTTGAAACATTTCTCTTTGGAAAATTCATTTAAGGGGAGTTATGGGGGAAGGGGTGGGGTTAGGTTTTCATCTAAAGTGCTTGTTTAATCTCCTGACGCCTTTTTGTCTCGCAATGTATACCTTTTGCAACACATATGTTACTTTCGGCTGTTGTCGTAATTACGATAACTTCCGATTGCACATTCTCCGATATCACCTCCAATCAGTTAGTTCTGTACTAGTTCTGTTCGAAAACTGTTGTACCATACGCTCGTACACGCACGGAAGTGCTCTCTACTTTCCACCGTGCTACCTCGCATGTTAAGTGCATTTCGTTTTCTCTCTGTTAGTTTACCGCAAAGTATACGAGCGTGTCGTTTCTCGCCTCTTTCGTTACACCGCATTTTCACGGGTACGCAGTTTTCCGTTATTCTCGTTACACCGCATGTTCTCCGCTTAAGTACAGTACATCATACAAAGGAATCTACTTATGCCTACTTGGCCTTCAATCTGCTCGCCTTTTAGACTGGAGGACACCATCTACGTTCACAAAGGTATCTGTGGCCAGGGGGAGTGGGGGGAGTTGACTCTCTTTTCCTTTTGGGATCCCTTTCCTTGGAGCGTTGTTAAGTCAGTGTCCACATCTTGCAAGGTAAGCGTTCTATTATTCATACTTATTTGAATTAGTATTCTCTGTTTCCCCGCATTAAGAACTACACCCTATCTAATACAGTCCACTTAACGCTTTGTTTGACAAGATCAGACAGTGCTCTTTCAGTAAATTAGACAATTCTGTCATCTAAATATTGTTAATTAGAATTGAATATGTTATTGAAATTCCGAGTTTGAAAAAAAAAAACAGATAATCGGAAGTGCGTTTACCTTACCACTTTACTACATGATTTTTTTTCACTTTTTCGCAATTTTCTCAAAAATGGCTCCGACGATTTTCTTGAAACTTCTTATATAAACTAAACATACAAAAATCTACAACTTTTATTTTAAAAATTTCTCTAGGAAAAGTCCTTTAAGCGCACTTTTAATGGAGGTCTGGGGTTATGTTTTTCTCTCAAGTGCTATCACAGTTGATTATTATACAAATCTATCATCCAAACAGTTTTAATTAGAAATAAATAGATGGCCAAAACTCCAGAGTTTCAAGGAAATTAGTAAACCGGAAGTGCGGCTTTTACTGAAGAATTTTTTCAGTTTTCGAAGAATTTCATTAAATTTTGGTACATAAACTATCAAATTTGTCGCTTATAATTTTGAGAACTGGAGTAAGAGAAAATTGTGTGAGTGTTTCACACCAGATTTTTTTTTTCGTATTCAGAGGACCTCAATACATATATTTAACTGAGAAAACTCAGTTTTGAAAATTTCCCATGCTCGCAATACTCGCTCTTTTACTAGGAGTAAGAGAAAGTAAAAATGATATCTTCATAAATAAGTGTTACTGTTATTATCTGACTGTTATTACTTTCCGCTAGTATATATATGAATTATCATTTCTGTTTCAGGCTGCAGAATTTGATAAAATTTTATATCGATTGGTTTTAGACGACCGAATGGGAGTTATTTCACAAAATGTTAGTAATTTAATATCATTATATATTTTCTTTGTAATTCAGTCTTTCATTTTTTTATAGCATTAATCAATTACACTTTTCGAAACCTTTTTAAATTTATTTGATATTATTTGAGTAAAAAGTAATAGTACATGAATATATGCAACTGGTGTTCAAGAACGTAACTCATTTGTTGAGTGGTTGATGGTTAAGGTACTGTCATAGTTCTTTGTGAATTTCATTATGCCTTTTCTATTCCCTTCATAAGCTTCTGCTTATCAATCACTTCACTTGCCATCGCTACATGTCAATCTTGTGAATGCCAATCGCTACATATTTTTCTTTTTTCCTACCGGATAACCTTTTAAAATTTGTCTTTATCGTATTTCTTTATGACGTGAAGTTTGGTCTTTCTTCAGACACTTTATTCTTGAGGTTTTCTTCATAAAAATGCACAGCTTGTTTTTATAATCTTATTCAGAGTTCTCATCATGGAGTTGCATTGGCGGGTTGGTATTTATGGGCACAGTCTCACACGTGAAACCCTTCGAAAAATCATTTTAAAATGCACATTCTTACTATGAACTATTTCTCTTTGTTGATTTATGAAAAACTCTAACTAGTTAAATTAAATTCTTGTTTTCAATTGTAAAAGTAGATCTGGCTACTTGTACACTAATCGCATAGGAGCCACTGTGATACAATGCATAGTAGAGTGGAAGGTTGGTAAGATTGTATAGGCAAGTTGGTTGTGGGGGTGTAGTAAATTGGAGGGAAAGTGTTAGACCCCATATACTTCTCCAGGGGTGCAGTCTTTTGTGAATCTACTTAAAGAGCCCGTTGGCGTTAGCGGCCTAATCTAATATTTTTAGTTTTAGCTTTTTACTTTCTCTTACTCCTAGTAAGAGGAAGTATTGTAATCATGCCAAATTTTTGATATCGAGTGTCCACCGGAAATATCCGACTTGAGATCCCCTGAGTCCAAAAAAGTGGTCTCTGTGTATGTATGTATGTATGTGAACAGCATAGCTCAAAAACGAAAAACCATAGAAAGTTGAAACTTGATATTCCGTTTAGGTATCACCATGTGGATCTGACAGTAAGTTATCTGTCAAAATTCCTCAACCGGAAGTACCACTTTAGTAGTTTTTGTTGTTGCGATTTTCACGAAAATGGCTCCAACGATTTTCTTGAAACTTGGTACATCAACAAGGAACTACAACTTTTATTTAAAACATTTCTCCGGGAGAAATTCATTTAAGGGTACTTTTAAGGGAGGGGTGGGGTTACGGCTTCCTCTAAAGTGCTATCTCAATTTATTAGACAATTCTATCATCTAAATTATGTTAATTAGAATTAAATATGTTGTTAAAATTCCGAGTTTGAAAAAAATCGGATGACCAGAAGTGCTTTTTACTTAACTAAATGATTTTTTTCACTTTTTCGCGATTTTCTCAAAAATGGCTCCGACGATTTTCTTGGAACTTCTTATAATAAACTACACATACTACAGATGTACAACATTTATTTGAAACATTTCTCTGGGAAAATTTAGTTAAGGGCACTTTTAGGGGAGGATATGGGGTTATGTTTTTCTCTAAACTGCTATCATAGTTGATTATACAATTCTAAGAATCCAAACAAAATTAATTAGAAATAAATATATGGCCAAAATTCCGAGTTTCAAGAAAATTAGTAAACCGGAAGTGCTCTTTTACTCGACAGTTTTTCCAGTTTTCGACGAATTTCATTAAATTTAGTACACAAACTATAAAATTTGTCAATTATAATTTTGAAAACTGGAGTAAGAGAAAGATGTTTGAGTGCTTCACACCAGATTTTTTTTTTCTTCCAAAAACAAACAGAATTCCCATAAGTTACGAAACATCTCTACTTATAAAAGTTTTGATTTTTGTACTTTTCCATAATTTTAACTTTAAATAAATTCAGATGATTAAAGTTTATATTTTCCCATAATCAGTGTAATGTATTTTTATTTTATCTATTAACACTATCATGTTTCTCCCCAGCTAATTTACACTTAACGGCGATCTAAGAAAACAGAATTGTAACTTTTTAATTCTGAACACACTATAGAAAAGGGATTTTCAAATCACACTTTATTCTTCGAATTCTCCCTCCGTCTTGTTACACTTTATGTCCCTACAGACCTCTGATGGGAGGATATCTCGGTAGAGATATGCAGTCACTCAGGCCTACATCAGGTTGAATGAAGAATCCGTTAACTCTCACACAACTCTATGAAATTTTTATTTGATTCAAAATCTATTATGAGACATAAAAGCAAACCTATTGTGTAACAATTAGGCGAATTTATTGCTAAATTTTCTAAATTTTTACTTAAATTTGGAAAAATCCTTAATGATGCAGTCTTAATGATAATCCTTAATGAAGTGGGCAGTTGCACGTGCATTATATTGTAATCAGACTTTTTTTTTTAAGGGGATAAGCACGGCGAACTGAAAGATTTATTGTGCCTCGCGGAGTCTTCTCAGTGCACTGCCCACTTCTGAGCAGTATTTTTTAGTTACAGACAACAATGCCCATAGAGGAGAGGAATATCGAATACTCTCCCCTCTGTGTGAATGTAGTGTGCTTGTATTTATTAGTATGAATGTATTTATTAGTACGATCGTATTTATTAGTGTGCATGTTCTTATTAGTGTGAATTTATTGGTATAAAAGACTGCGTGAATGAGTGTAAATAGTGTATATATTTTTTTAGATTTAATTCATTTTAAGAGGTGTAGGAATATTTATAAGAGTACTACACCCAAAATAGATTTAGGAAACTTTCAGGAAATGGAAAATTTACTAAAGTATTCCCCAACACGCAAATAGCCTTTAGAAAATAAGAAAAGAAAATATAAAATGGAAAAAGAGTTGAGTCTATCTGATAGTAAGTTTAAGATCTTAGAAGATAAAAGTAAGCTGGAAAATCTGAATAAAAAAGTGAAATGCAATAAAAAAACAGTGGAAACAAGAAACTCAATTAGAGTTTTATTAATACACTTATTTATTAGTAAGAATACACCATCCAAATGATTCGCAGATAAAGTGATGGCACATCCAAGACATCCGCACTACCCCTCGTCGACCGGTTCGATGATGTAAGAGGGGATGCGTGGAACTTTGATATAAACCGGAAGCATCATCTACTTTGCTAGACAAGGTATTGGGTTGGTTGCCATAAGGTAATGAAGAATAGTGCCATCCTAGCTTTTGAGGACGAGATAACTGTGTGAGAGGCGCTAATGACCACTGCTGTCGATGCGCCGGAAAAAAAAAACAATGCCCATACCGGACAGTGATCTGTAGAGGCTCCTAAGGAAGAGAAAATCTAAGGGTAGCAAGCTGGGTTCAACCCTGGGACCTGTGCGCTTTGCTAGTCCAATAGAGCTAATCCCTTTCCTCTGTAATCAGACTTTAGGGAGATATTTGCCACAAAATATGCACAATTTAAGAAAAAAATCAGGAATAGATTGATACCTTCGGTTGAGGGTATTTTGGACATAACAAAACAGTATATCAAGTTTTTAATACATATTTAAATACATATAAAACATGTCTACATTTTTATTTCCGATTAAAGTTCGAAAATATATCATGGCCTCAATATTTTCATTTACTTATATTCAATACCCTTTGCAAGCACTAAGTGGAAGAAGTAAAAGTGGGTTGAGTAAGAATGAGAGTAGATATTGGATGCTAGTGAATGATCACTATCATTAGTAGCCGATACATCACTCACTCACTGTCACTGTTGGAGGGATAGTAGAGGCCTGTTGCGGTTGAATTATCGATGGGGAACATCTTGTTGTGTAGAAAATTGTCGGACTAAACATTTTGTAAGAGAAGATAAGGAGTTACATGGAATTTCTTATATCGTGCCCTACAAAAAATTTCATTTAACTAGATTTGCAAAAAAGATAATTCTATTTAAAGATTAATATTTAAAATCTTAAGAGAAAGTATTGATTTTTTTGGGATTTTGAGGGTATTTCATTGTGATAATTGGATTCGGTGGAGTCCCGGAACGCTGGTATGTGTCTCATAATTACCTATGATGATTCAAGTAATTGAACTCTATAATGGGGATTCTTTTATGCTAAGAGTTTTAGGATTTGTGTTTTATCAATCAAAATTCTAATTTATATCTTTCGTAATTTCCAAATACTAAAAAATCCTCAAGTCAATTCAATTAACAGTAGGTACACAGCAGAAGAGAGCAATTATTTAAATAATAACAAAAAGTTCCAATTACAGTGAAAAACGTTTAACACGGAAATGCTTAACATGAAAAATCAGTTAACACGAAATAATACAGCGGTCCCGACAAAGTACTATGTAGTTTGATATATATATATATTTTTTTTTTAACACGAAACAAATAACGCTAAATACGAAAAATTTCACGATCTCCAACGAAAAAATATATCTGTTTTCTGCAGTCACATCGTCACGCAAATTTTTTGGCTTATTACCTTCTCTTACTCCTAAGTAAGAGGAAGTATTGTAATCGTGTTAAATTTTTCGATATTGAGTTTTTATCGGAAATATCCGTTTTTAAGGTCCACTGAGTCCAAAAAAGTGATTTTTAGCAAATGGTGTGTGTATGTGTGAGTGTGTATGTGTATGTAAGTGAACAGCATAGCTCAAAAACGATAACCCGTAGAAAGTTGTAACTTGATATTACGTTTAAGTATCACTATGGGATCTGGCGATGCGTTATCTGTTTTTTTTTTTTTTTTTTTTTTTGTATTTTGAAAGGTGCATAACATTAATGGTCCTTTGCACCTGAACTATATTAAATAGACACTTTACCTTTTAATAAACACTCTATATTCAAAAAGAACACGCATCCTTATAAATACATTCATTCTGATAAAAACAACATGCATCCTTATAAATAAATTCATTCTTATAAAAACAACATGCATCCTTAAAAATACATTCATCCTTATAAATACAATAATCCTTATAAATACATTCATCCTTATAAATACATTCATCCTTATAAATACATTTATCCATTGAAACAAAATTACGCTTCTCACATACGTCTATTTACAAGAGAGTGGAGTACTCTATATTCCTCACACTCTATGAAGATTCTAAACCTATCCATTGTTTCAAGAAAATCGTCGAAGCCATTTTTGAGTGAATCACAAAAATGTAAAAAAAAAAAAAAACTAGTAAAGTGGTTTTGACAGATAACGCATCTTGACATCATGTCGAAAGATACGTCGTGAAGAAGTTGTGTTACCCATGAAGATTCACACAAACTTTCACATACGTGCCGGGATGCCAAACCCGATTTAGGCCCACCCGTCCTAGAAACAGTGGCTCCCGAGAAATGCTGGAAGATGTCCTGCCAGTAGCAGGAAGTCAAGAGATTCGCCACCCCTGCCCCGGCATTGGCCTCCCCACACTTCATTCACACGCACATTCATACAACCTATTCCTACCTAAACTATTAAAAATAAGCATTTTAAATTAAACTTGTACAGTAAAGTGTCTATTATTAGATTAAGTGAAAAACATTTATATCTTTAAGAAACTGCAGAGTGTTCTGTACGCTACCTTCGTTGTCGCTCAGTACTTCTGTTAATACCGAAGGAAAATTAAGGTTTTCCCCTAGCTCTCACATACTTGGTACATTCAAGCAAGATATGCCGTACGGTTATGGCAACATTACATTCTGTGCAATTAGGTGGTTCTTCCCTTTTAAAAAGGTGGCCATGCGTTAACAATGTGTGCCCAATCCTCAATCTTGCTAACACAACTTCTTCACGACGTATCTTTCGACATGATGTCAAGATGCTTTATCTGTCAAAACCACTTTACTAGTTTTTTCTTTTTTACATTTTTGTGATTCACTCAAAAATGGCTCCGACGATTTTCTTGAAACAATGTATATCTCAACTCCACATACAAAGAGCTACAACTTTTATTTGAAACATTTCTCCGGGAAAATTCATTTAAGGGCACTTCTGGGGGAGGGGGTGGGGTTAGGTTTCATCTACTACTATTTCAGTTTATTAGATAATTCTGTCATCTAAATAATGGTAATTAGAAGAATTAAATATGTTGTTGAAATTCCGAATTAGAAAAAAAATCGGTTAACCGGAAGTGCTTTTGTTTTAACACTTTAATAAATGATTTTTTTTCACTTTTTCGCGATTTTCTCAAAAAAATGGCTCTGACGATTTTCTTGAAACATCGTACATAAACTAAACATGCAATGAGCTATATGTTTTGTGCAAAACTTTTCACTGGGCTAATTCATTTAAGGGCGCTTTTCTGGGGAGGGGTGGGGTTACAGCTTCTTCTAAATTGGTATCATAGTTGATTATACAATTCTATCATCCAAACAAAATTAATTAAAAATAAATAGGTGGCCAAAATTCCAAGTTTTAAAAAAATTAGTAAACCGGAAGTGCGCTTTTACTGAACAGTTTTATTCAGTTATATTTGGTACACAAACTATAACATTTGTCACTTATAATTTTGAGAACAGGAGTAAGAGAAAGTTGTGTGAGTGTTTCACACCAAATTTTTTTTTTTTTTCGTTAAATGGTACAAAATATACAATGGCTGCCACTGTTGCTAGGTTTCCCCTTGTCTTTGAGTAGATAAAGGCACCGCCATTGCCAAAACATTTCAGTTTGTTTTCGAATTCGGTGAATTTTGTGTTAACAATCAGCGAATTTTGTGTTTGTTTTTGTTTTTAATTTTAATAAATAAACTTCTTTTTTTTTACGTGTAGATAGATAGATAGATAGATAGAAAAGTACTTTTATTTTAGGAAGCATACAAAAATAAACAAAAAACAAAAGTACATAATACTGACATAGCTTGAGCCGTCTGTCAGGAGTACTATATCATTTACACCTTAAGACCTCAGTTCTGTATTTAAGTAAACAAAAACAAAAAGTTAAAATAAGTAAATTAATATTTTAAAATGTAAAAAACAAAAAAATGGAAACTTAAACATAATTATAATAACCAAAATCAAAGCTTATACAATGAATTAAATACCAAATTTAAAATTTTAACTAACATTTCACCCAATCATTTCTTGAGAAGAAACAAAAATAACACCAGCGTTTCAGCAAGAATAAAATAAAACATTATTGAAAAAATAGTACAATACTTGTCAGATAAAAAATGAAAAATATTAAAAAGCAATCGGGAAAAGAAAAAGAAAAATGGCACACTGTATTACTGCCTTTTCAAAAATTAAAATTCTCCACCAAAAATTTTCTATAACTTAAGGCATTTTTAGTAAATCTTAGTAAATTTGACCAATTAGCTCCATTTAAAAAATCTAACATTTCCGCTACTGACAACAGTTCTTTACCTAGTAAAGTTTTTCTAATATTACAAAATACTAAACATCGTCCAAGAAAATGGAAAGTACTCTCATCCTCATGCAGGTTACACAGAGAGCAAGTGTAGATTTTATCCTTGATATAGGGCTTGTAGTTTAGATTTAATAATTCTCCTCTAATCTTCATAATTAGGCCTACATCATAAGAGTCCATTCCACTGTTGACATAGTCCACATCTAGCGCAAGTTGGGAATACGCTCTGTGATAAACACTGTTAAAAGCTTTATCTCTAAATTCAGACCCATAGTAATCAACTAAACGCTGTTCCAATTGTATTAATTGAGCCTTCGAAGAATCCAGAGAATCAAGACTGAAATTTAATGTGCAGCCAACTTTATTTGCCCAAGAATGCCATTCATTAAACCAAGAGATTTTCTTTCGGATTACCTCCTTACAAACTACTTTCGTAAGACGGGAATCTTGTTGGTCTAGAGTTTTAAGAATGTAATTATAATGAGTACGAAAAGTAAATAAATGCAGTGGTAGACACTTAGACTCAATATATACCATGTAATTGGGCGTATTTCTGGGAAGATTAAATATTTTTTTAATAAAAGATCTTTGCACTTTTTCTAACTGCTCAACATATTTGTAACCCCAGACCTGAGTAGCGTATGAGAGGACAGAACGTGTCACGGCTCTGAACACCTGAAATTTTGCTGCCAGCGGGACCTGCGAGTTTGCGATGAGAGTAGACCATATGCAATTCAGACCAATTAGAGCTTGCCTGGCGCTATCATTCCAGTGGGAACTAAAATTAAATGAGGGGGACAGCCTAACCCCTAGATATCTGTAAGAACTGACTATTTCCACACATTGATCCCTAAACTTCCACTTATCTGATTTTTTCAGCCTCCCGCCCTTTTTCCTAAACACCATGACTTTTGACTTCTCTAAATTCACTGATAAGCCCCAATTTTCTACGTACTGTTCCAATTTATCTATCATATCCTGAAGAGCAGAAGGTTCCTCCGCAAAAAACACCACGTCATCTGCGTAGAGAAGAAGTTTTAGATTGTAATTGTTCAACCATATTCCTCCGTCCAGGATGTCTTTAAGGTCGTTTATGAAAAGGATAAAAAGGAGCGGGCTAAGATTACATCCTTGCTGAACCCCAGACAGTGTGTCAAAAGATTCTGAACAACCTTCTCTTGCCCAAACAGATAGCCTAGTATCGGTATACAAACTACTGATTGCTCTAACAAATTTAGTTGAAAGTCCCAACTGGAATAATTTAAAATACAGAGCCCGTCTGTCTACCGAATCAAACGCTGACTTCAAATCTATAAAAAAACAATAAACTTTACTCAAACCTGCATTCCATTTTAATTCAATTGCACTATTTAAAATGAAAATATTGTCGGCCGTGGAATAACCCTCTCTAAAGCCCGCTTGCTCTTCACATAACACTTGATTTTTATTTACCCAGCTTTTCAAACGTTCTGCCAACAGCCCAGTATATAATTTCTTAAAGGTGTCCTGTAAAACGATTCCCCTATAATTGTTTACTAAATTCACATCTCCCTTTTTAAATAAAGGCAGTACTACTGCTTTGTTGAAATTATCAGGTACCATACCGTTTTGAAAATAATTATTTATATTGTTTAAAACTTCTTGAATAAAGGTCTGAGGGGCATACTTGTAACACTCAAACGGGATTCCATCAATACCTGGGGCTTTAGCATTTTTACATTTCTTCAGAACATTAGAGAGTTCTAAGTCTGAAAAAGGTTTGTCCAGGAATTCATCTTCTATTAAGGGCTCCGCGAACGATATAGAGGAATTAATTCTTGACGTATCTTTCGACATGATGTCAAGATGCTTTATCTGTCAAAACCACTTTACTAGTTTTTTCTTTTTTACATTTTTGTGATTCACTCAAAAATGGCTCCGACGATTTTCTTGAAACAATGTATATCTCAACTCCACATACAAAGAGCTACAACTTTTATTTGAAACATTTCTCCGGGAAAATTCATTTAAGGGCACTTCTGGGGGAGGGGGTGGGGTTAGGTTTCATCTACTACTATTTCAGTTTATTAGATAATTCTGTCATCTAAATAATGGTAATTAGAAGATTGTAGAGGGTTGATATAAATTATGATTTTGAACCTGTTGTACAGCCTGAATTTTTTATTTATTGTATATTACAACATATAATAAAACTTTATATTTTTACTACGACGTTTCGGTCAATATACTTGCCATTTTCAAGTAGTTTAAATTATCTGTAAGATACAAGGAAATATGTGATATTATTGTACAATTTTTTAACAATTACAAGATGATAATTATTTCTTTTACAATACAAATATAATATATTTTTGAATAATTTTTGTCCACAAGTTATTACTTACCTAAAGTTTTATTACTGTGTTATTTAAATTTCTGTTTATTCGTTTTTTTTAACCTCATTAGTTTGATTTTTAAGATATACTTAGATATGTTCTTTATCTGCATCAGTTTTTCATAAACCACGTGGTTTGAGTTATTAATTAGTTGAGATTTTTAACTAGTGTATTTTTTATGTATATTATTTAGGCCTAAAAAGGAGCGGTTTAATTATTTGTTTAGTTTTTATTTTGAAATAAAGATTTGTAAATCTAAGTAAATTACTTACTGTAAGTGTGAGCTGACCTTCTCTTGGTACCATGTTTTTTGGGCAACTGACGGAGAGTTTGTAGCTTGATAAGATGTATGTATTATTATATTTGAGAGTTCTGTTTTTTTAAAAGGTTTGTAATATTAGTATTAGTTTAATATGTTTTTTGTTTTATAATTAATATTTAAATTTTTTTATATATTGCTTTAAATGAATTTTTTATATTTTATTAGTTTGGTATTAGAAAAGATATCTTTATTTGATATAGCTGGCTGTTGTATAATTATAAGTGTAGGTAATGAACTGACAGGTTATTTGTGTTAACTGTTTTTAACCATTTAACTAGATGTATTTTTTCAGATTATTTATTGTTCGTATTAGAAAAAAATACATCTAGTTAAATGGTTATAAAAACAGTTAAAACAAAAATAACCTGTCAGTTCATTACCTAACCTTATAATTAATACAACAGCCAGCTATATCAAATAAAGATATCTTTTCTAATACCAAACTAATAAAATATAAAAAATTCATTTAAAGCAATATAAAAAAAATTTAAATATTAATTATAAAACAAAAAACATATTAAACTAATACTAATATTACAAACCTTTTAAAAAAACAGAACTCTCAAATATAATAATACATACATCTTATCAAGCTACAAACTCTCCGTCAGTTGCCCAAAAAACATGGTACTAAAAGAGGGTCAGCTCACACTTACAGTAAGTAATTTACTTAGATTTACAAATCTTTATTTCAAAATAAAAAACTAAACAAATAATTAAACCTCTCCTTTTTAGGCCTAAATAATATACATAAAAAATACACTAGTTAAAAATCTCAACTAATTAATAACTCAAACCACGTGGTTTATGAAAAACTGATGCAGATAAAGAACATATCTAAGTATATCTTAAAAATCAAACTAATGAGGTTAAAAAAAAACGAATAAACAGAAATTTAAATAACACAGTAATAAAACTTTAGGTAAGTAATAACTTGTGGACAAAAATTATTCAAAAAAATATATTATATTAGTATTGTAAAAGAAATAATTATCATCTTGTAATTGTTAAAAAATTGTACAATAATATCACATATTTCCTGGTATCTTACAGATAATTTAAACTACTTGAAAATGGCAAGTATATTGACCGAAACGTCGTAGTAAAAATATAAAGTTTTATTATATGTTGTAATATACAATAAATAAAAAATTCAGGCTGTACAACAGGTTCAAAATCATAATTTATATCAACCCTCTACAACTGAAGTAAAATAAATAACAGCCTATTTAAGAAAATATAAAAATACTCAAGTAATTAGAAGAATTAAATATGTTGTTGAAATTCCGAATTAGAAAAAAAATCGGTTAACCGGAAGTGCTTTTGTTTTAACACTTTAATAAATGATTTTTTTTCACTTTTTCGCGATTTTCTCAAAAAAATGGCTCTGACGATTTTCTTGAAACATCGTACATAAACTAAACATGCAATGAGCTATATGTTTTGTGCAAAACTTTTCACTGGGCTAATTCATTTAAGGGCGCTTTTCTGGGGAGGGGTGGGGTTACAGCTTCTTCTAAATTGGTATCATAGTTGATTATACAATTCTATCATCCAAACAAAATTAATTAAAAATAAATAGGTGGCCAAAATTCCAAGTTTTAAAAAAATTAGTAAACCGGAAGTGCGCTTTTACTGAACAGTTTTATTCAGTTATATTTGGTACACAAACTATAACATTTGTCACTTATAATTTTGAGAACAGGAGTAAGAGAAAGTTGTGTGAGTGTTTCACACCAAATTTTTTTTTTTTTTCGTTAAATGGTACAAAATATACAATGGCTGCCACTGTTGCTAGGTTTCCCCTTGTCTTTGAGTAGATAAAGGCACCGCCATTGCCAAAACATTTCAGTTTGTTTTCGAATTCGGTGAATTTTGTGTTAACAATCAGCGAATTTTGTGTTTGTTTTTGTTTTTAATTTTAATAAATAAACTTCTTTTTTTTTACGTGTACAATGGCAAAGAAATCGGGACGAAAACAAACCTCTATTTTATCGTTTAAAACGAAATTCTTTTAACACGAACAAATATTTCGGTCGCCTCAGTTTCATATTAAACGTTTTTCACTGTATTTATAACAATAAAAAAATTAACATATAATTCTTATGGTTTACGATGTATAGATATGTGATAAAGCTGTTTAAATTACCCCTGGGTCTCTGGAGCCAGGGGTATCTCTCGGGTCTATTAAGTCTATTAAGGCAGACAGGGCTCTGATGGCAGTTGCTCTAAATCGTCCGGTAGAGAGAACGAAACACCGGCACATGTGCTCGGAAATTGTCCACACAATTTGCTCCTCGTGACTAGGCGGCATCACAGGGTCAAGCACGCGATCGCAGAGTCTCTTAGGGCTCTTGATTATACCTGCTTTGAGGAAGTGTACGCTGTTGATGATGAGGGCTCTGCGCGATATGCAGATATAGTGGCCTTTAAAAGGGACAGCAGACTAGCGTACATCATTGATCCGACGGTGCATTATGAAAATAACGTTACACAGCAGGGGGATAAGGTCGACACAGAAAAGCTGGCCATTTATGGCAAATGTATTACATATCTCTCCGAGAAGTATAGAGATATGTTTGGGGAACAGGGCTATAAAGTGCATGGTCTATGGTTCGGTGCTCGGGGGACTATTCCAAAGAAAACGGTGGAATTCTGGGACTAGGTCGGTATAGACACGAATATATTGCCGAGGCTAACGGAGGAGATTATTATAGACTCTCTAGCCATCATTAACCACCCACATCTACAGTTAGACTTTGCTTGCGCACACACGTCTGTTGTCGAAAAGTGGAAAACAATAACAAAACAAAATTATCTGTTTCATGATTTAATCTGTGTAATAATGTATTGTTTCCTCTTTCTTTGTTTATGACAGTTCGATTGATTGGTAAGCTGTGTGTTATAGCAACTTGACATTGTCGAGCAGCCCCACTGACAATTCTTTACGAATAAAGTGTTTCTTTCTCTTAAAAATATTTCATAATATTCTTTTTCAATTTTCTCTTCTTCCCGGAATTGCGGAATTTATTTTCAAAATTAAGTTTTAACCGGAAATAGAAGTTTTGAGATCCGTTGAGTAAACTGTTCCATAAGTGTGACCTTATTGAATCTTCTTTTTTTTTTTACGTTTTTCGCGAGAGCTTTCTCAGAAACAGTTCTAACAATTTTCTTGAAACTTCGCACACACATACACACATAAATACATATCACTTTTATTTGAAACATTAAAAAAAAAAAAAAAAGAAGATTTTTGTGGCATTAAATTTCGAATATTATGTGCAGTTGAATCAATTTTTATTGGTGCCCTTCTACCTGACTACAATATCTACTTGATTACTTCTCTAACTGCCAAGTGATGACAGATAGACATACTCGCTCGCCTCCATCTCTATATTTGAGTTAGGACAATCGCTTTTATAATTTTTTTTTTTTTTTTTTTTTTAGAGGTGTTGTACTCTGAAGTACTAATTACTTTGGTGGTGCGGTAATGTTATTTAGTGCTCTATTGGGTTACTGATTTTTTGTAAGTGGGATTTGTTACACAGCTGTTTTATACAGTTTTAGCAACACAACTGTGTTTTACGGCTTTCTTTTATAAATTTTTTTATGGTAGTTATTAAAATGGATTTATGTTCCATCCGAATTAATTTTTTTTTTTTTATAACTTACAACAAAATTATCGAAACAATTTATACTTTTACTCCCAAGTAAGCTATTACACTATGAACTAAACGGTTCATACAAAATGAAAAAAGGGTAGAAATTGAAAAAATGACATATACTTGTACAGTACGAACTACTGAAGCTAGATGGGCCTAGCAACGGATAGCCTGTGTAGGTTTTGTCAGGAAGAAGAGGAAACAGCACTGCACGTGCTATGTCAGTGCGAGGGGTTAGTATGGCTAAGGTTTCGCCTCTTTGGAGAAGAAAAGCTGGTGCCTGTAAGCCTCAACCAGGGGCATCTCTCGGGTCTATTAAGTCTATTAAGGCAGACAGGACTCTAGAGAGTACTCTGATGGCAGGTGCTCTAAACTGACCACCTGGGGAGCCTCCCCAGACCCCACAGTCCGACAAGGACAGAACTGAGGTAGGATCTCCAACTTAGGGAGTGCCACAATAGACGTCGCGGTGGCGCAGGCTGAAGAGCCAATCCCCTCATAGAATCTAATCTAATCTACTGAAGCTAGAACAGACCAGCGACTTGGATAGAAAACAGCCCGACGACTGCAAAACCGAAACTATTTCCGGACGTACTCCAAGACTTAATAATCAACTAACATTTATTTAAAATGTACATTCAAGTATTTTATAATATTAATTATGCATTTATTTTGTAAGGAACAAATAAATTAAATGTACTCCGGACATTTTTCTTTTATAAATTTATTTATTGTATAATCAAAATCTTTTAAATCAGATAACAATAATTGCTTGAGGGACTTGAGCTGACCAGTCAGAGTGGAGAAGCCATCCAGCGATGACACTCCTGGCGAAGGTTATCCCTAAGGCTATTTCCCTTTCAAGTCTCTCTTGTATTCTGTGGCAAGCTTAAGTTGAAGATGAGAGAAATGTTATGTTCTGATAGTGTTTTCGTGAAACTTTCTGCATTTGTGTTGTGATTGTGTCTGTCACAAATGTTATATTTGAGGTCAGCCGGACAAATCAAGTATTTTTCTTCTTCTCAGTTTTTCATATAAATAAGAAATCATTATGTCACAAACATTCATAGTCGTTTTTAAAACAATTTCCAGTTATTGTGAATTCATTTTTTTGCTCAAGCTGGAAAGATTATAATCTAATGTTTGATTTAGGATTCAATGCTCCTTAGGCATTAAACGATTGCGTTATTAAAAACGATTTATTCAACAAATAAACATATCATAGTTGACTTTTGTAATAAATCAATTCTTTTTAAGTGTTAAGTTGTTATTGTCCAGACTAAAGTCAATTTTCCATTTTTATCTGGTCTGCTCTCGCTGTATTCTTTCTATAGGCACTAACAATTTTTATTTTATTTTTGCAGATGAAAGTATGTATGCATTTTACCAATAAAAGGACCGTCGAATTTACTGCTTGCGGTTTTTTTTCTATAAACTATTCAACTGCAAGCTCGGTAGGTAAATGTATGTTACATATCTATATGACAGCCATAAAATTAATTGGATTCTAATGTTTTGAATGAATTTTTACCCCTTCTCACTGTCAATCGTTGATCATTTTGCTTTGACAGTAAATAAGAGTTTTTATGTAACCCATTTTTTATTTCTGTTCACAGATGGTAGCAACAGCATGTACCTACTTGGTTATTTTAATACAAATGGGCGGCATAAAAGAAACTCCATCAAATTGAAAAAATATATAATTCCAGAACAAAGAAGATCACCACAAAACTAATTGTTCTAATATTAAGTAAAAATAAAAATGGCTTTGACATATTGTGAAATGCTCAGACTTTATGTTACATCCACTTTTACAGTTCATATTTTATCAATATTCTTCGTCATCTTCTTCTCATTGCTCTTCAACCCTTGTAGGACTTTGGCCTCCTTCGACGAATTTTCCCAACCATCCTGATCTAACATTCTTCTTCGCCATTGTCTAACACCTATTTTCACCTAGGTCTTCTGCTGCATAGATGATTTACATAAGTCTTCCGGAGAGTTCTTTCCTCATTCCATCCTAAGCTGCGCGTCTAACCAGCGTAAACTTGCTAGTTTTACTGCGGTCCTATAAATTATGGTATAGTTCAGCGTTTCTCCTATAAAGGGTAAACACTGTTTTCCACTACTGGGCTGTTCCTCTTCCAGCAGTTTATTCGCAGCTCATTTGCTGCTGTCAACATTTAGGATTCTGATCCATACATTATTACAGGTCGAGAACCGTCCTATCTAGTGATCTTAACTTGTCTAAAGATATTCTTATAGTGAAGCGTGCTTCTTAATGCCTATAGATATTTATTTCCGGCTGTAATTCTGCTCCTTATACCGCAGAATGCGGCTAACCGCATTCTTTTTATTAGTTTATTTTTGATTATTTTTTGTTTGTTTTAAATCATGCTAATAAGTTAATCTTATTGATCGTAAATGGCATTTTAGAGGAAATGCTCGACATCAGCAATTAATATTTCTTGAAAAATTATTCAAATAAAAGTCTAGATTTGGTAACTGTAATGTAAAATTTTTAAGAAAAATCGTCGTTTTTTAAGGCAAATTTTAATGAAATGCGTCATTTTCGTGAAAAATAGTTCAACGGAGTCTTTTGACCGAATCCTTTCGATTCGGATTGAATCCCATATGGCTTCTTAAACGGAGTATTATTTTGTGCTCTTTGCAATTTTTACTTTCTCTTACTCCTAGTAAGAGGAAGTATTGTAATCGTGTCAAATTTTCGATATCGAGTTTTCACCGGAAATATCCGTTTTGAGGTCCCCTGAGTCCAAAAAAGTGGTTTTTATCAAATGGTCTGTGTGTGTATGTGTGTGTGGGTGTATAGGTGAACAGCATAGCTCAAAACGAACAAGAAAGTTCAAACTTAAGATTTTCCGTTTGGTATCACCATGGGATCTGACAGTACGTTATCTGTCAAAATTCCTCAACCGAAAGTACCACTTTACTAGTTGTTTTTTTTACTTTTTTTCGTTTTTCATAGAAAATTGGCTTCAATACGATTTTCTTGAAACTTTTTTACATCACTACACATACAAAGAGCAACAAACTTTTATTTGAAACATTTCTCTGGGAAAATTCATTTTAGGGCAGTTATAAGGGGGAGGGTGGGGTTAGGTTTTCATCTAAAGTGCTATTTCAATTTATTAGACAATTCTGTCATCTAAATAATAATAATTAGAATTGAATATATTGTCGAAATTCCGAGTTTGAAAAAAATCGGATAACCCGAAATGCGTTTACTTTACCACTTTACCAAAATGATTTTTTTCCACTATTTCGCAATTTTCTGAAAAATGGTTCTGACGATTTTCTTGGAACTTCATATATAACTAAACATACAAAGATCTACAACTTTTATTTAAAACATTTCTCTGGGAAAATTCATTCAAGGGCACTTTTAAGGGAGGGGTGGGGTTATGTTTTTCACTAAAGTGCTATCATAGTTGATTATACAATTCTATCATGCAAAGAAAATTAATTAGAAATAAATAGTTGGCTTTCTGTGAAGCAGGCTACCACGAAAAATGTCGCTGATATAAAATTTGTCAATATTAATTTTGTGAACTGGAGTAAAAGAATGTTGTGTGAGTGTTTCACACCGGATTTCTCATTATATAATTATTGTGTTCTTATACTGAAGTAACATATAGACATTCACAAACACACAGAGATTTTATTTGATTGTGATTACGTTGAAGTTGGTGAATTCTCTACATGAACTTGGTGAATTTACTCTGACGATGGAGGAAAATCCGAAACCGGTCAGGAACCAAATAAAATACCAGATGTTATCCAGCATTGCGGACCCATCCACATATTCAACACAGACATTTTATTGAAGTAAATTTTTTCTTATTCAAAGGTCCTTCACAAAACATGTAATTCCGTTGAAACACGACTTTGAAAATTTGTTTCAATAGTATCACTTTCTCTTTCAGCGTTACTGAAGAAACTAATATACATATTTTATCTAGTGAAAAAGAGTTAGTGTAAAGCACTCAAAAGACCTTCTCTTACTGCGCTTAATCTAGTTCTAAGGTATTTGTTTATATGGGTTTACCTAGTTACAAACTTCCCATGTAACTGAAAGTGTACATATAAGCAATCGAAATAAGGTAAAAATGCCGCATATCCGGTAAATAGATTTTCTTCAAATTTGGAATGTAATCCACACATTAAATTTTTATGAATATTATTACACAGTTTATAGAATCGTACAAATATTGAAATGACACTCTAGAGTAAACCCTATGAATGACAGGAGCCCCATGAAATAAATTTTCCCAGAAAATGTTACAAATAAATTTTTGTAATTCCTTAAACATACAGTTGATTTAGTAAGTATAATGAAAATCGTTGGGGTATTTTTCGAGAAAATCGTAAAAAACTGAAACGATTGACCCGATTATGATCAAAAAATCTTATTGTCACGTTATAACTTTACTTTCATCATTAATTTACAAAATTGACTGTAAACAATGTCCAGCCACATATGTAGGACAAAATCCAAAATATTGAAAAAAAAAAAGACTGCCATCATACAATAGTCAAAAAAAAACTATTTACAAAATCATGAACACGATAGCAAAAATAAAATTAGAATGAAACAAGCAGCTGGGGCCTCAAGAAAAAACTTTTTGTCTTTAAAAGTTTATTGACGTTTCGGACATCTTTAGTGTCTTTTCTTAGGAACTATATAAACAAAACGAAGAGAATTACAATAAATTTCAGAAAATTACATAATAAAAACCATAACATTTAATGATTAAAAAATATTAAAAAGATACTATACCTGCTTAATATGATTTTTTTTTAAATTTAAGACGCGTCAACATCTGTGGTCATTGGCGCCCGGAGCCTTCTCAGTGCACTGCCGGCCTCCGGACAGTGTTCTTTCGCTACAGACAACACTGTCTATCACCGGACTCTGAGCTACAGAGGCTCCTAGGAACAAAAATCTAAGGTTAGCACAGCTAGACTCGAACCCGGGTCCTTCGCGTGGGAGTCTAGTGCGCTAACCACTTTGCTAATCCCTTCCCTAGTGCTTATTATTATTATTATTATACCGGATGCCTGATGGCGTGGGACCTAAACCTATATGGCTTTTATCCCCCGAGGCCCCCCATATCATCCCCATAAATAATCTCCCCTGGTAGCTTACCGGTTAATCTACAATATCCCAAGATATACTTGAACTCCAACTCGCCCAGGCAATCCTGCTAGAGTGGTGCCCTCGCAAATACGCGAAACCTAGTACCAGCGAAACGGGGACACTGACATAAATAGTCATACACCGTTTCCCTGACTCCGTCATCGCAATTCTGATAAATGGGACTAGATGTCCTCCCTATGTTAAACAAATGACTAGGCACCCAAGTGTGTCCAATCTCTATCTCCAAAGGTCCTCAGACCTGTCCAACTGAGGGACAGGAGATACTCCGAAACTCCCTGCTTAATTCCTTTTATAAATCTTTTAGCTTGGAGGCACCCCTGCGTGCCCCCCCCCCAGCATTTCTCCAAAACTCTCGTCTCCCAAAGTCTAATCTGTTTGTCGCGAAACTTCTTTGTGACGGCAAGGGCTGGTTCAGGACCACAAAATGGTAATGATCATCCCTCCTTAGCCAACTGATCCGCCCTCTATTCCCGCATGTCCGGGTATCCAATAGAGATGCACCTTACCCCTCCGAGCCAAAGCATTAAGCCTTCTCCTACTACGATACCTGTTAACGAAGAATAGAGAGTTGAATGTTAGAGGAGGTTATTGTTTGGTTATGGTGTAAGTGGCAGTTGCAAAGAAGACCTAGAAGAGAAACTTTGAAAGTTGGGAATTATGAAGAGCGGTAGAAGAGAAAAACAAATCAATAAGTAATTATAAGAAAAATAAATGATTAGGAATAACTAGAAAATGTGTGGAAGGTGTAGAAAGTTAGTATGTGTAATTTTATTTCTATTAATTTATTTTTCTTATAATTATATTGTTGTTCTATGTTTTCTCTTCTACCACCCCTCATACTTCCCAACTTTTAAATTTTCTCTTTTCGGTCTTCTTTGTAAGTATACCTTACTCCATAACCAAACAAAACCTCCTCTAACATTCAACTCTCTATTTTTCCTGGTCAGGAATCCTATCTTTTTAATTTTTAATATTTTTCAATCGTTAAATGTTCTGGTTTTTATTATGTAATTATCTGTATATCTCTTTGTTTTGTTTATGTAGTTCCTGAGAAAGGACAGCAAAGATGTCCGAAACGTCGAATAAACTTTTAAAGATAAAAAGTGTTTTCTTTGGCTTCAGTCAACTAAAATATTTTGCTTGTTTGATTAACAATAGCTAAACATTACTATTGTTTATATAAAAAATACGATGATTTGAGTAATGCCCTCTCTAAACATTTTACTGACTTCGACCATTAATTTGACTTTGATAAGCCGACTGTTCTTGCAACCAACACCAACAAAAAAAAAAAAAAAAAAGAAGAAAATAGAAAACATTTTAGAGTTGATAAATATTAAAAAACACAGAGCTTCCATCAATTATAGAACGGACACAAACAACCTCTCAATCATCTACAACTGTATCCTACACCCCGTTTCTGGAATTTTCCATCCTTCAAAAGATATGTTTTTTTTTTTTTCTTCCATTCCGATACCCACCAACACTTCTGTATAAAAACATTGTACCTTCCGGTCCTTCTTCATTTTTGATGATATGTTTAATACGGTATAAAAATTTGTTTTTGTTATGTATGATAATTATTTAATTATTTGTTGCTATTTTTTTGTTTTATTTTTTTGACATTTTATAGACCCTGGAAGAATGGAATAAAATTAACAAAACGTTGTGTATTTTATGAAAGTTCTTTTTTTTTTAAAAAAAAGAAAATAATCGTTGGAGACGATTTCATAAAGATAAGCAAAATCGCACTTCTGGTTAGTGCATTTTAACCGAAACTTCAGTGCGCTATCGTTGTCTAAATGGAAGAGAGAAATACTTTAGTGAAGCAACGCTGCTCAACGATATTGAGTCACAGTGTACCAATCAATCGTCAGACATATATGTTTAAACCAAGTTGATTATAAAGTAAAATATCTAATAATAAAAAGAAAATAATTTCAGGGACCTCATGGGTGACTGAAACTAGTCGGGATGGTAGAATGTAAAAACCTACTTAGACATGTGAAACATTTTCATCCGTGCAAGTGCTGGGATATTATGCCCAGGAAGTCCATAATACAAGGAGTCCACAATAACTTTTTCTTGAGTATGCGTCGTTGATTTGGTGTCCTTACACTAAGAAGGATATAGCTAGACTTGAAGCTATACAAACCCGTTTTACCACAACTTTTAACAAAAGGTTATCCAGCGGTGTTACTCATTTCTGCTCTTTAGAGAATTGAGGACGTAATGCTGGTCTACTATTCTTAAAGAAGCTCTTGAATGGTGAAATTGATTGCATGGCGCTACTTGCTGCCATTCCTTTTCATGTACCACCTCGCTGCTTGCGTAGTACTTCGCATTTCGTGGTCCCTGCCGTTAAGACTAATGCGCTGTTCAACGCTGACATCATTTGTAGAACATGCAGGTCATGGAATGAGTATATTCCTAGTGATGTGGATTTCCAAATGGCGTCTGGAGTTTTCAAGAAACATTTTTTCACTACTTGAAGTTTTACTGTTTTTTTTTTGTTTTGTTTTGTTTTTGGGCAATGAACCCGTGGGGTTATTATGCCCTTTACTGTTCCTTGGGTTAATACGCCAGTTCCCTACTCTACTTGCAGTATCCACTATCACACTTGCCACATACACATACATTCACACAGAATAAATACGTTCATACTTATGCGGTCATCCAGAATAAATACATTCTCTCATAATAAATACATTCATTCATAATAAAACATTCAGAATAGAATACAGTCATATATTTAAAAGAACTCCTTTGGTTATATATTACTATATAGCTTGAAATGGGCATTGCCCGTATAAATAAATAAATAAAATACGTACATACATACATATATATATACTGATTGATAGTATCTATTTATTTGGCTTCTGTTACTATATACAATTAAATAAATTAATTTCCTTTAAAAATTTTATTATATCGTCGATTTTATTCTGGTCATTTGTCAAGGCCTCTTTTAGTGTACCGGGAATATTATTTAGTTGTCTACTATGGCGATATACTGGGCATTCCACAATTATATGCAGCACGGTTAAAGCTACATTGCATGCCGTACATGTTGGAGGGTTCTCTCTATACATGAGGTAGCCATGGGTTACCCGGGGTCTGGCCGATCCTCAGGCGCGCAACTACCACTTCTTCTCTGCGGTTACCCCGCGATGAGGATTCCCACGCTCCCACAGTTTCTTTGATGCTCCTTAATTTATTATTTGTCACTAATGACCACTCACGCTGCCAACTTTGTTTTATAGACCTTTTAATTTGCTTCACGACATCGATTGGCATGTTCCTTTCCATGGTTACTGTCATATTGGCAGCCTCTCTCGCTGCTCGGTCAGCATCGGTGTTTCCGAAAAATTCCCGAGTGTCCGGGTACCCAAACAAATGTAACATATGTTCCTTCTTTATCCATGTTGTAGAGCAAGGTGTGAATGTCCTGGATAATCAGATGTTTCGAATACATGTGCTTTAAGGACAGTGAAGCGCTCATTGAATCAGAGCACACGACAACTCTACCCCGGATACCTTCTACTGCACTTAGGCCCATGTAGATTGCATAGAGTAGTTTTACTGTTAAATTTGCATGTATTACTTTACTATTATTATATTTATGTATCACTTGTTATGACTTCAACCATAAGGCTTATGCCGTTTGTTGATAAAAAATAAAATAAATAAATAACGCCCTCCACAATCGGAAGCAAGTCATCGAGGCTGATACAAACGCTGCCCAAAAAGTCGGATGTCTTCTTTGGGATAACACCTCTCGAGCCAAACCACAGGCCCGGCACCCTATAGGCCCTGTCTCCAAACTGGTCTCTAAATTTTTCCTTGTAGTGGGGAATACATTTCTACTACCTTTCTCTTTATTCAATCTAAATCTCTAGCTACCTAATTTCTCTGGCATTTTATCCGCCGTAGCATGCATATTTATAGTGTTCCTCTGGTATTTTATCCTCTAGTAGTTTCGGATTTTCATCCATCTTTTGAACACATTCGCCAAGTTCGTGTATAAAGTCCATTTCACAACCAACAAATGTGAGTGTAACAGAAAAATTAAGTTGAAGTGAACTCTCTACACGAACTTGGTGAATTTGCTCTGAAGATGGATGAAAAATCGAAACCGGTCAGGAACACTATAAATATGTATGGTACGACGGATAAAATACCAGATTTTATCCAGCATTGCGATAGTCCATATACCTAATTTCTATCATTGGTGTAAGGTCCTGGCAGTTTGTGTTACTTTTTCATTGTACAGTGTTCAGCATTACTCCAGTTTATTTCTTCTCTTAAGCCCAATTCTCTCCATCTCATACCCATTATACTGGCAATGGATTTTATTCAAACTTGGTGGTCACCTGTGGAAACTCCTTAAATTAAAAAAAAAAAAAACAAACATTGATATTTGCAGTGAATGAAATTTGTATGAGTGTATCGCACCAGACATTTTTAATTAGTTATTCAACTTAAATTAAAGAATTAAAAAAAAAAAAGCAATTTTGTTGACTTATAAAAATAAAAATGTTATTTATTTAATTATTTAATTTTCTTAAAAATAAATTTGTATTAAAATTTAATCATTTCACATATTTTTTCACAGAATACATAAAGTACAAAATATTTAATTGTACATTTTTAGTCCAACGAATACTTTACAGTGTAGCGTTTAATGGATGGACAAGGGATTGGCGCAAATTCCTGATAGCCATGGACGATTTATACGAACGAAATTCCCAATGGTGGAAGCCAAAAAACGTTGTGATGTTTATTTGTAATGGCCGGCAAAGGGCCTCTAACTCCACATTTCATTTGGACCCGTCCCACCAATATCTCTCAATAAAATACACACACACACACGCACACACACATTCTCAAAGTGACATTACATACATCTACATGACCCCACTTCTAATTTTAACTCTGTGTTTGATTTATTTTTCTTCCAATATTTTGAACAAACCCCTATTATTTATTCGGAAAATCACACATGGTGGTGGGGGGTAATGAATGATAAATTTTAAAATATAATTTGTTTGTAAAGTTAAAATTTATAATAATATATTAGTGATATTGAAATCCAAATGGACAATATAAATTTTACAATATTGTTTTATATAGATGTCGATAAAAATGTTATAATAAATTTAAAAATACATATATAGGCACTTACAATTATAATATAACATACCTCTGATATTTTACCCGTCGTAGCATGCATGTTCCTTTTATTCCTTACCGGTTTATAATTTTCATCCATCGTCAGAGCAAATTTACCAAGTTCGTGTAGATAATTCACTTCAATGCAATGTTTCTGTAATACTCACAGTTGTTGGTTTGTTGGTTGTATATATGTGCGGGAGGTTATGTTACACACATACACACATAGTAACATAACCTTAATAAGTCCTCTTTCTACTGTTGACAGTATAAATGATTTAGGTGTCAAATTTCAATCTGACCTGTCGTTTTCCATCCATATTGAGACAATAATAAATCAAGCTCTGAAGTTGTTGGGTTTCATTTCTCGAAACAGCCGTAATTTCAATGATATTTCATCCGTTAAACATCTTTACTGCTCTCTTGTTCGCTCACAACTTGAATTTTCTTCTCCTGTTTGGTCTCCTTATCTTCTTTCTCACAAACACTCACTGGAACATGTTCAATATAAATTCTTTAAGCTGATTTCTTTTAAATTAAATATTCCTTATACTACATACGTGCACTATAAGAGCCTACAAACCTACCTTCTTTAGAATCACGCCGTACATATCTTGACTTTATGTTTATCTTCAAACTACTTAATAATCATATTGACTGTTCTTTATTACTTTCCCAGCTAAATTTTCATATACCTCTTCATAACTGTGATGGATGCAAGAAATATAGAAATATATTTAATTTGAAAAAATCAAAATTATGAAGAATATGTGGCATTCCCTTGTGACATTTCAGGTAGAAGACCACTATTGTCTTTTAGAGTTCATGAACTTGATAGCATTGTCTACCCCTTCTTCTCACAGGGGAAGATTTAAAATAGCAATTAGAAGACATTCCTTCAAGATAGTTTATTGTAAACACCGAAGCCGAACACTTGTTTTTCGCTCTCTTAGCATCAGTGCATATTAATAACTTAATAATTTCTTTGCAAATAACTTGTAGTTATTATTTTAATAGAATATATTTATTGTTATCAGTGGTGACTACTTTCTTATTTCTGATACTTCACTCTCTTAAACATATATACTTATAAGCCCCTTTACAAAACCGCTCAAGCCACTACAAACTACAGCAACTCAACACACCCAAATACATTTCATAACCATAGATTTCTTTCTACTTTCTTTGTACCTCATCTTTCCTATAATTATCTCCTACATTCTGGTCTTGGTCGACTCAGTAGAATTGTCAATAATATCATTCAACAGTTCCCTTATCTTGACATTTTTCATTCTTCCTCTCATAGCATTAAGTCTGCTCTTCTTCGCATATCTCCTCCATAACCATGGTCGCATAATAAGAAGTGAATGTTTACCATAAATAAATTTATAGTTCATTCTATTTATTTGAAATAAATATGTTTGACAGTTTTATGTATTATATTATATTCTTGTACATATATAATTTTATCAAGTTTTTATTTTCTTATATAGTATTTTGAATATTATATATATATATATATATATATATTATTATTATCATTACTATTACTGTAGTTATTATAAGTTGGGCAATAATTGTGTGATTAATATTTTATACCTAAATTTGTAATTGTTGAGTTATTGGGCTCTGCCCTATATATATAAATAATAAATAAATAACCTCCCACACATATATCACCAACCAACAAGTGTGAGTGTAACAGAAACATTGCATTGAACTGAAATCTCTACACGAACTTGGTGAATTTGCTCTGACAATGGATGAAAATCTGAAACCGATTAGGAACAAAAGGAATATGCATGTTACGACGGATAAAATACCAGATATTATCCATCAACACTGCGGACCCATCCACATTTTCGTCATAACATACCTCTTTAATCTTTGTATTTTTCTGTTACTGCAAATAAGGGGAATTACTACGATCATTTGAAATTTTCAATATCGAAATTTTTACAGTAAATCCAAGTTTTGAGGTCCCATGAGTCGAAAATGAATGTTTTTTTTAATTTTTTTTTTTTTTTTATAGAAATATATGTTTGTTTTTGGCAGCTCTTGGATGCTTCGTAGGCCGTTACCGTTTAGGTTATTGTTTAGCAAATCCCTCCATGTTTACTTGGGTCTACCTCTTTTCTTTCTACCGTCCACTTGCCATCATATCACTGGGTTCACTATATGTTCCCTCTCCATTCTAACCACTTGCCCAAAACATCTCAATCTCTTCTCCTCTATATGCATCACCCCGTTTCCTCTCATATCCATTATCATCTTCACCACTTCGTTCCTTTTCTTTTCCAGTCATGAAATCCATGCTGATCCTCTCCAAAAATCGTTTACTATCGCAAAGAGTTTCTTTACACTGGCTTTAGATACAGTAAAGGTTTCTGCTTCATACATCAATATACACTCCCCTAAAGTACTACAAATAAGCTGTTTTTGCTCTTGTCAATATATTACCGCTCCACAAAACCGAGTCCAGCATGCCAAATACTCTTCTACCACTGTTTATTGAAATGTGGTTGGTGATGTTGTGTTGTGTATGTTTGTAGTAGCACGAGCGGTTTAGTAAAAGGACTTGTAAGTATATATGTTTAAGAGAGTGAAGTATTTGAAATAATAAAGTAGTCACCACTGCTAACAATAAATATATTCTAATAAAATAATAACTACAAGTTAATTGCAAAGATATTATAAACTTATTAATATGCACTGATTTTTTAGAGAGCGATTCCTGCAGCAAGTGTTCTTGGCTTTGAAAGCAGAATGCAGACTGTCTTGAAGGAATGCCCTCTCTAACGGGGGATTTTCTCTTACAAAACAGTTGGCCAAGTGGCACTGTTATTTTTCCAAACGGATTCCTGTGCTTTTTGTCTCTTTAGCAACAATGACCTTAAATTATTGTACCTGACTCTACTAAAATACATTATCTTTGCCAAAATTATTTCATTTAAAATATTTTGTTCAAAACTATTTATTTTTGCATTTCTTATTCCACTACATTATCCTTCTTATTATTTCTTTTGACTGAGAAGGCGATTTGATGGAACTAGATATTCAAAATAGTTCACCGATTTTATTCTATTCCCATTAACCATCAGTTCGTCGTGATCATTTCTGGTGAGCAGTATACCCACTATTTTATATTAAAATGAAATTTGTATTAGTTTACTTAACTATATAGGTGAAGAGAACCGTACATTGTTATTTTTAGATCATGTCTTCCATGGTAGCTATATAGCAGAACGAATGACAACCAGTGTTGGCCAAATGAAAAACTCATTTTCATGCTTAAAAAAAAAAGAAAAAAGAAAAATGCTAAAAATTCAAAATAAAAACAAAAATAATTCTTTACATATATAAATTGCATATTTATTGTTAATTTATTTAATTTACATTTATTCTTTTCTTTTTTTAAAAACAATTGTATTCCTCTATTCCAATTTTTTCACTTGCATCTATAAATTCTACAATTTAGTTTTGTTGATTTTCTTTAGTCTACACGTGGAGTTTTGTGGTTTGTACCCATTTTTATCAATTACAGCTTTATGTAACGAGAAAAGTTTTGCAATATTCATATACCCATTTTAGATCATAAATTTCACTGAAAGTATGGGGCATCAAATTAGTGGGAGTTGCATTTTATTTCACAATTTAAACTATACTAAATTGATGCCATTACATAATCGTTTCACAGCGGGCGGTATTTGAATTTATTAACAAAGAAAATTTGCTTTCATTGACTTTATGAATAAGAATACTTTGCTAAAATACTAAATCTACATTATTTGCAATTTTTTTTTTTTTTCCTACACCATGACTTCTTCAGCTATTTAGCCGCTTCTATGTCGCGCTGGTGACTGATGTTCGTTTAGTTGGATATCCAGGGGGGCACATGTGTATAATTTCAAATCAGAGAAGATAAGAGATTGGTTGGATCCTTAACCTCATGAAAAGGACAGGGTTTTTTTTTGTACTAGAGGTAATCTATAGGGATAAGCACAATAAGCCTCTAATTGGCTGCAGTGACTGGGGACTGGGACCGACTCAATGTCTAAAACTAACTTAACAAGCTATTAAAAAATACCTTCAACAACAAACTAAAAGAATAAATTACAGTGTAATTTATAAATTATATTAGAAAATGTAATGTTACAGTTACAGTTTTACAGTTGTAAAAATGATCATGCAACTTTGAAACATAAGTAATTTACAATTAAAGAAATATAGGAGATTAAAATAAAAGGATGCCCTCACGTGTTGGTCTAGTGGCTAACGCACTCATCTTTCGTGCAAGAATGCAAGGTTCGATTCCCGTGAGGTCAAAGTCGGTGTTATCCCAGCATCGTGATAAAAAGTGGGAAATGGGGCTGGGTCCACAATGCTGGATAACATCCATTATTTTATCCGTCGTAGCATGCATATTAGATTTATTCCTGACCGGTTTCGGATATTCATCCATCGTCAGAGCAAATCCACCAAGTTTGTGTAAGATTTTCACCTTCAACTCAACTCAAAGTTGAAACAAATGAGTTTAAGTTGAACTCTCACACAAACATTTTTTTTTTTGTTTGTGTTTTAGTTTGGTGATTTGCTCTGACGATGGTGAAACTCCTAAACCGTCAGAGAATATATCTAATATGCATGCTACGACGGTAAAAAATTGACAAATTGGGAATCTACAGTTACTAGAGCACGTAGGATCGCAAGTTGCGCGCGAAACTAAACGGCGTGGGAACTGCAGCGTGCTTATCACATGCTCCCCCCCCCCTATACAAATCGCCATCTGGCAAGCCTTGGCCCTTCATGAGTTGTTGCGCCATAGGGTAAAATGAAAGATTAAGTATAATTTTATATATTGAAAAAAAAAAAATCTGGCTTAAAACCAAAAACCTTATATCTGCCGCCAAAAAAAACGGCAGAAAAAATTAAATTCTAGATGTACATAAATTTAACCTTTAACCCATGAAGTAAAGTGACTTCCAATGGATTGGAAGTTAATTGAAGATTTTGGACTTTTTTCTTGGAATTAGATAATGTCAAAATTTAATGTAATTAACATTCAATAATAATAAAGTAAAAATCAGTTTGGTATGCCATTTGAAAGACGTTAATTGATTATAGCTAGGTTTCGAAGATATTATAGATAATGGTTAAATGTTTTATAAATAATGTGCTTTAATTTATAATGAGTATAATGAATATATAATGAGCATCTAATTTGTTATTTCAAGACTTATAATAATAATAATATTGATAATAGAGTAATATTTAGAAACTAGTATACATGTACTTAAATATATACATTGTTTAAATAAATATTACATATTTATCTATACTATCTTACGATCATTCAGCTCGTATTTTATCATTTTTTGTCAGTAAATATTTCACAAGTTAGTTAAATTCCAATAGTGTATCAGTGTGGATAATATGGGTGAAGGGTCACTTTGGGTTGTATGGTAATGAGAAGGCGGATCTTGGAGCAAAACTGGCCATCCTACAGCAATTTCCAAATTTGGTTTCACTATCTGCATATGACGTTAAAAGCTATTATAAAAGACTATGCTACCAGAAATAAGAAGAATTTTATGGACATATATCACTCTAAAAAGGAAAATTCTACAACTCCATACAAGCTTCTATACCTAAAAAACCTTGGTACCATAACTATTCCGAAAATAGAAAATTCTATACGACAATAAGCTTTGTTTTAATCATAATTATTTTCCCCATCATCTAGCCCGCATAGGGAACTCTATAGACTCAGTATGTCCGTGTGATCAGGAAACGATAGCTGACGCTAACCATTTAATACTAGCCTGTCAAAAATATACAATTGGTAGAGATCGGCTGTATAAATCTTTAATACAGACGAATTGTCCACTACCACCAAACTTACATACGATTCTGAACCAAAATAAACACGATGTATATTTAGAATTGTACAGATTCATAAAAGCAAACAATATTACTCTCTAAACACATACGCACACACACACACACACACACACAAAACTAAAAGTAAAATTTCTATTAAAGTCTCCTCTAAAAAGTTTCCTTATTAAAATTTCCTTCTTAATAATTTATAAATCATTAATTTATAAATATACTTAATTTGTTTGTAATAGGTGTAATCATAATAGGCCACATAAATTAAATTAGAAAAAAAAACAAAAAAAAAACTAGAAACAGTTAATTATCTTTATATCATTATATTATGGCTATCTGCTGAGTACAGAAGGCCTTAAAAAATATATATATATATATATTTCAAAGCATTATTTCGCGCTGTTATAAATAAATAAATATAATAGTAAGATAGTATGGATAATTAATTATAAAGTAAACCTCCCTCAAACAAAGTAGTTTAAGTTATACACCCCCACGTGTTGGATGTTTCCATTTTTAAAGAGTACATTATGCCCCCTTAATGCTGAAACATGTGGTTTTTTTCCCCCCACTCTCTCGTAACCTAGTTAGGACCAAACAAAAACATTTAAAAACCAGTCAGTGTATCAACTAAATTTGCTCTGTGCAAATCTATGCTATTACACTATTTGATAGTGCATGGGCGAACGCCCGAAACCGGTCGATGAGCACAAAAAGAAGCAGGCTGTCACGGAAAATATCTCTGATGATTAAATATTTACATTGTACGAAAAAATAATAATATTTCATCTCATTTATTGTTGTTGTGGCTCTGATGATCATCTCATTTACATTTAAAATAAACTAAGACTCTTTAGGCGATTGTTGAAAAACCGAAAAAAAAAGCGGCCTTGGTGACAATTTTTGCTATAAAAATACTTAAAAAAAATCTTTAACCACAGAGTAAAGGATAATTAATAGTTGAATTGTTTAATGAGTCTTTCCCGATACTGCAGGTCTATCTTAAATATTTCCATAACTTGTTCCAATTATCTGACCCATTTAAAATATTACGTATTTCCAAATGATAATAATACTCTTTTATTAAAATATTGGAGCCTGTAGGGAGCCAGTATCGGACAAATCCCAACGAAGTGTATTACATCTTCTTTCTGTTTTAAGTTACATAAGGATCAGAGATGGTTAGCCTCTGGTTTAAATGGATTATAGTTTAGATAAAAGGTTTCTGCCCTCGCCTTAAATATTAATTTGGCCTCATCGATTTTTTTTTGCTACTGATATAGCTCATACTGTTCTGAAGTTTGGAGTTAATCAAATGGTATTTCAATTTATTCAGCAACAGTTCAAGTTACTTTTCCATTGGGACTTCCTGTTATGCAGCTGCAATGATAGCAGAAGTGGTAGTTAAGTGTTAATGGATAATTGAGAATATACATTGAAGTCACAATTTTGTATTTGCATGATTTACTGAGTGATGAGAGAAGAATGTATAGAGAGTAGAGGGACCGAGCGAAGAGTAGTGATGTTGGTTGCGTGCTGAATATAGTATGGTGGCGTTGGCTGGTGTTTATTAACTGAAGAGTGATGTGCTTATTTAGAAGTCTTGTTTGTTCTAACGGTAGTTAGATTGTGTGGCTTGCTTGCTTGGTGAAGACCTGTTAATTCATCAAAGTTTATCTGGCTACTGAATTGTACTCTTCCAAGCTGATTGGTGACTGGTGTATACTCTTTGAATTTTATCTGGTAATGATTAAATAAGCCCTCAGTTTACCTTTATCAGTTTCTCATTTATCGATGGAAGATTAGTCGTCGAAGTTAAACGCATTCATTAATATATTGTAGTGGGCGTGACAGGAGAGACAATATGTAGTTCACATGCGCTTGAAGGCCCAGTTGTGGCGCCTCGATGTGGTTACTAATAGAAATATTGAGTATTATATGACGAAGTTGACGGTGATTAGTTCCATTATCATTATTATATTATTTATTTACAAATTTAATATCCATATTTGCAGAGTGATATTGAAGTTCAAATGTATAAACATTATACTCTTGAATACAAATGAAATTGACATATCAGTGATGTTTTCCGTTATAGCCTGCGAAATGTGATTGGTGTGTTGTTGTTGCAGTGTAGTGGTAGCTTAACGGCGTGAGCGGTTTTGTAAAGGCGCTTGTAAGTATATATTTTTAAGAGAGAAGTATTAGTAATAATCAAGAGAGCACCACTGTTTTTAAAATAAATATATTATTCTCTAAGCAAATTTAAGTACCTTACAATATCACAACTATATCTTAATAAATCAGATGTTTATCTAGAATAAAGGCAAATCACTATCACTGGCACTGAGTTTTAGAGAGCGAATCCTGAAGCAAGCGTCCTGGCTTGAATGTCTACCAAAGACTATGTTGAAGGAATGTCTTCTAATTGTTCGTTCAATCTTCCCCTGTGAGAAGAAGGGGTAGACAATGCTATCAAGTTCATGAACTCTAAAAGACAATAGTGGTCTTCTACCTGAATAGTCCTTTTGTAAGGGAATGTCACATTTTCTTCACAATTTTGATTTTTTCAAATTAAATATATTTTTATACTTCTTGCATCCATCACACCTGCTTCTTTCATCGACCATCATCAGGATGTTTTTGTCAAAACAGTGTGGTAACATAGACAGAAAATATCTCTAATGCTTTCCAGCTCTGCGCAATCAACCACCACAACAACGAAATTGACATATTATTATTAGGCATTTACATTGCAGGGTAACAGGAAGGAAAAACCTGCAGCTCAGATGGATACTTCTAATTCTCTTGTGTCTATATGTAATTGTTCTCTCGTAGTTACCAATTTCGAGGCAAATAGGGTTTGTGTGGCAGTCTAAGGATGGCAGTAGTTTCAGAGTCTATTTTTTATGTAGTTGTGTTCAGTTTCTGTTAAAGTTGTCTCGTGTAAGTGGGTAACTTTAGTGTAACGTGGTGAGTCAGTCGCGAGTCTGAGGAATTTGTTCTGTATAGTCTGTAATGTTTTTAATATTAGTGGCACCAGACAGAGGAAGCGTATAGCAACATCGGCGTGATTACTATTTTGTAGAGTAGAAGGTTGTTACGTACTATCATTTTGGAGTCACGGGACAGTAGCAGAAAGAGTAGTCTGACGGCCATCTTACCTGAGTTGACTTTGTCCTGTACGAGAGTGTTCCATTACCCAGTTGAAATTAGGCACTTGGCTACTTGGATAAGATAGACATTGTTTTCCACTCATTGTTTTTTTTTTTTAAATCTATATTATCTGCCTCATATACCTCTAATCATTTTTTTCGAGTCTCGAATTTGGAACAGAATTGTTTATCATATTATGTTTAAGAAAGTAAATAACTTTTGGATCAAGTTACATTATTATGAAAAAATTTATATAAGCCATCGACTATGTCTTTTATGGCAAAATTGCTAAATCTATAAGCAAAGTAAAAAAGTGAATTCACTTTGGGGAAAAAAGTACTTTCTTGATTATTTAAGAATAAATTTCATTTTTCTATTGCAGCTACCTAAATATACTCATCTGAGATTTGGTCTCTAGGGTACTTGGACCTAATTTAAACCAAAAGTTTAAGTTATTTTTTTATAAGCAACTACGTGTAACTACCTAAAACTACCTCAATTCATGTTGTTTGAGTGGGTAATGGCTATTAAAATATTAAAGTAAATATTCAGGAAAAATTGCTTAGCTAGTGGATTAAATAATTGGAAATGTAATCAAGAAAAGAATTCCAAAACGCTGTTACGACATCATTTGTAAATTATATTTCCAAAAACAAAAGCAAATCGTATTTGTTTTATTTTATAAATACTTAATGGTTTTCGGGAATTGGTATAAAATTAAACTCTGTTTTTAATTAATGCCTGTATAATCTTCTTCAGTGACTCGATTATTAAAAACAATACAAAACAAAAACATCGAATTAGGATACTTAAAACAATCCATGTGGCAGATAGAGAAGTAAATACACTGTAGCCCAGTAGTGCATCCTAATAACATTGAACCAACACAAATTCTTTTTTTGTATAAAGTGTTTAAGATAAAAGTAATGGGTTTATATCTGTGCAATTAGCATTACAAGTTTAATGAAAATCATTTTAGTCGTTTTTAAAGAAAATTACAAACAACACAAAAACCTGTAGTTTAAAATTATATATAAATGGTAAAAACCATACATCATATTGGAATGGTACTTTAGAGGAAAGTTGAGCGCAAAAAAATAAATTTTTCCCCGGAAGTGGGGAATATTCAAATAATACTGAAAAGTAATGATATGTATAGATAATATATAGAAATTTAAAGAAAATAGATGGAACCTTTCTTAGAGAAAAATCACGAAAAATTCGGAATAACCATTCAGCAAAGTCGCATTTTCGATTTACTTTGTATTTTGTTCGAAACTTTCGTGTCAGATATGAACATAAGTACCCAAAACAATTACCAAATTCGAACTGCGATTTTTTGTTTTTAAGATATTTTGTTCACACTCACAAACGCACACACACACACACACATCACATCAGGCCAATCGCTTAAAAACATTTTTTTTCGTAGACCGGGGACCTCAAAGCATTTATTACCTATAAAAACTCAATTTCAAAAATTTTGACACGATTGCATGTCACGATTCTTTTATGAAATAAATAAATAATTTGTAAACTAACTTTATTAATATATAGCAGAACAATCAATATATTAAATGTGTGAGTATACAAACACAAAGCCAAGTATAATGGCTAAATGAAATATACGTACAAGGGTGCCCCAAGGTATATGGATAACGACTTTTTATCGGAAACTAAGATAGCTAGGAAAAACACTAACGAATACGTGTCCCCGTAGTTCTTTGTTAGAAAACCAAATTTAATTTGCAAATTTGTTTTGGTGCTTCCAGAAGCGAAATACAGGCACCAACTTCATTTTTTCAAATAGGGAGGTGTGGTTTTTATTTAAGAAAGAGATAACTCTATTTTTTGTAAGAAAAATCTGGTGTGAAACACTCACACAACTTTCTCTTACTCCAATACTCAAAATTATAATTGACAAATTTTATAGTTAGTGTACCAAATTTAATGAAATTCGTCGAAAAGTGAAAACACTGTCCAGTAAAACTCTCCGGTTTACTAATTTCCTTGAAACTCGGAATTTGGGTCATATATTAATTTCTAGTTATTTCAATTTGGATGACAGAATTGTATAATCAACTGTGATAGCATTTTAAAGAAAAACATAACCCCCCTCCCCCAAAAAGTCCCCTTAAATGAATTTATCAGGGGAAAAGTTTCAAATAAAAGTTGTAGCTCTTTATATGTATAGTTACAACGCTGGTTCGAGAAAATACAGAAAACTGAAAATTATATTACAGTAAAAACGCACTTCCGGTTATCTATTTTTTTTCAAACTCGGAATTTCAACAACATATTTAATTCTAATTAACATTATTTAGATGACAGAATTGTCTAATATACTGAAACAGCAGTAAGATGAAAACCTACCCCACCCCTCCCCCAGAAGTGCCCTTAAATGAATTTTCCTGGAGAAATGTTTCAAATAAAAGTTGTAGCTCTTGTTATGTGTAGTTGATATAACAAGTTTAAAGAAAATCTTCGGAGCCATTTTTGAGAAAATTGCAAAAACGTAAAAAAAACAACTAGTAAAGGGGTACTTCCGGTTGAGGAATATTGACACATAACGCACCGTCAGATCCCATGGTGATACCTAAACGTAATATCAAGTTTGAACTTTCTACGATTTTTCGTTTTTGAGCTATGCTGTTCACATACAGACACACACACAGACACACACACACACACACACACACCACACACACAAACACCACATACAGACCATTCCGCTTAAAAAACCCACTTTTGTTGGATCAGGGGACCTCAAAAGGATAGTTCCGGTTGAAACTCGATATCACCGAAAATTTGAACACGATTACAATCTTCCTATTTTACTAGGAGTAAGTGAAAGTAAAAATTTACTTGGAACGTTTTTTTTTTCTGTGAGTATATTTTACAGTATGAATGAAAACATGATTCTGTATAAAGAAGAAATTTCAAAAATGAATTTAACGGTCTTTTTGATTGAATAAAAAGAAAAGTAATATTTTATTATGAATTTTACTCCTCATTAATTATCGATCTTGCTCGAACTGGCCCCCACCATTAGAGATGCATAAACAGGCTCTTTCCAGCCAATTTTACCTTACGGCCGAAGAAATACATCTCTGATGGTGGAGGCCAGTTCGAGCAAGATCTATAATTAATGAGAAGTAAAATTTATAATAAAATAGTACTTTTCTTCTTATTCAATCAATAAACCGTTATAATATCATTTTAAATTGTTTTTTATCAGAATCATTTTTTCATTCATAACTTGTAAAATATCACTCACAGAAAAAAAAACCGTTTAAGTAAAGTTTTCTTACAAAAAAATAGAGGAATCTATTTCTTAAATAATAACCACACCTCCCCATTTGAAAAAATGAAGTTTGTGCTGGTGAGAAATGATGTAATGTATTGTCTAGAAAGTGAAACTGTGTTGGAGGAAAACTACAGGGCTGACAACTTTGAAGGAAAAAGCGGAATGGTTTTTTTTGAACGAGCTACTTGGTGTGGATATATCTGAATTTTTAACTGGGTTAGAAGAGAAGGTATCTATGGTGCAACGGAATGTAGGACCTGTGCAACAAGATTCTACCAGAGAAGATCGTCTGACATTAAAAAAATCTGGTGTGAAACACTCACACAACTTTCTCTTACTCCAGTTCTCAAAATGATAATTGACAAATTTTATAGTTTGTGTACCAAATTTAATGAAATTCGTCGAAAACTGAAAAAACTGTTCAGTAAAAGCGCACTTCCGGTTTACTAATTTTCTTGAAACTCGGAATTTCAGCCATCTATTTATTTCTAACTAATTATGTTTGGATGATAGAATTGTATAATGAACTAGGATACCACTTTGATGAAAATCTAACCCCACCCCTCCCCTAAAAGTGCTCTTAAAAGAAATTTCCCAGAGAAATGTTTTAGAAAAAGTTGTAGATCTTTGCATGTTTAGTTTATGTACGAAGTTTCAAACAAATGGTCAGAGCCATTTTTGAAAAAAATTGCGAAAAAAATGAATAAATCATTTAGTAAAGTGGTAAAGTAAACGCACTTCCGGTTATCCGATTTTTTTCAACCTCGGAATTTCAACAACATATTTAATTCTAATTAACATTATTTAGATGACAGAATTGTCTAATAAACTGAAATAGCACTTTAGATGGAAACCTAACCCCACCTCGCCCCCAAAAGTGCCCTTCAATGCATTTTCCCAGAGAAATGTTTCTAATAAAAGTTGTAGCTCTTTGTATGTGTGGTTGATGTTTAAAGTTTAAAGAAAATCGTCGGAGCCATTTTTGAGAAAATCGCAAAAAAGTAAAAAATCCAACTAGTAAAGTGGTACTTCCGGTTGAGGAATTTTTACAGATAACGTACAGTCAGATCCCATGGTGACCTCTAAACGGAATATCAAATTTCAACTTTCTACGATTTTTCGTTTTTGAGCTATGCTGTTCACATACATACATACACACACACGGACACACACACAGACCATTTGCTAAAAACCACTTTTTTGGACTCAGGGGACCTCAAAACGGATATTTCCGGTGAAAACTCGATATCGAAAATTTGACACGATTACAATACTTCCTCTTACTAGGAGTAAGAGAAAGTAATACTTTAGAAATAAATAGATGGCCAAAATTCCAAGTTTCAAGAAAATTAGTAAACCGGAAGGGCGCTTTTACTGAACAGTTTTTTCAGTTTTCGACGAATTTCATTCAAATTTGGTACACAAACTATGAAATTTGTCAATTATAATTTTGAGAACTGGAGTAAGAGAAAGTTGTGAGTGTGGGTTTCACACCAGATTTTTTTTTTTGTTTCTGTAATTAATACTTATAATAACTTATACAACATATATAAAAAAATTTGGACATCATTGCTGCGTAGGAAAGGCTTGGTTACAAAGGCAACATAATCTATCTTCTATAGATCGTGATTGGATGTTACAAAATATTTATATGAAAAATTATCCCGTTTCTTTTTCTTGTTGCCAATCGGTTTCGAGCACATATTTCATGGTAAATAGAATGTGAATGTTGACCAACAATAATTGCAATAGTACCCAAAGAAAGAAGAAACTCAGTTCCATGGTAGGACGTTGTGATGGGATATCTGTCTCACTGAATTTGAAAACATCAACCGCAGAAAGTCAAACTTGGGATTCTGTTTAGGTATCACCATGAGATCCGACCGTAACTTATTTGTCAAAATTCCATAACCAGAAGTACCACTTTACTGAATGGTTTTTCACTTTTTCACGATTTTCTCAAATATGGCGCCAAAGATTTTCTTTAAACATAGAATATCAATTACACATTTAACTACATATTTTATTTGAAATATTTTTTCGGGTATAGCGTATAAGGGGGGTTTTTGGGGAGGGGTAGGATTATGTTTTTCTCTAAACTATTATCTTAGTTGATTAAACAATTCTGCCATCAAAACAAAATTAATTAGAAATAAATAGATTCTGGCCAAAATTCTGGAGTTTCAAGAAAACTGGTAAACCAGAAGTGCGTTTTTACTGAAGTATTTTTTTTTGTTGTTGCCGGTTTCGCCATTTTATCCATAAAAACACCGATGAATTTCATTAAATTTGGTAGGTATACTAACTATAAAATTTGTCAATTATAATTTTGTAAATTGCATGAAAGCAATCATACCAGATTTTTTTTTACTTTCTCTAACTGCTGTTAGAAGAAATATTGCGGATCGTGCCTGATTTTAGAAATTGAGTTTTTAGCAGAAATACACATTTTGAGGTCCTCTGACTCCAACAAAGTGGTTTTTGGAAAATGGTCTGTGTATGTGTCTGATTTTTTTATGAACCGAATATCTTAGAAACGAAAACTCGCAAAAAAAAGCCCAAAGTTGTTATTCCATTTAGATACTATTTCCGCATCAGACACGAAGATTTCGGGCAAAATCTATCAACCGGAAAGTGCAACATTACTGAATAGTTTCTCAGGTTTTTGTGATTTTTTTCTTAAAAAAACAGCACCAACGATTTTCTTTAAACTTTTTATATTAACTACACATAATGAAATACAACTTTTATTTGAAACATTTCTCTGGAAAAATTCATTTAAAGTTACTTTTGGGGGGGAGGGGAGGGGTTATGTTTTGCTCTAAAGTATTATTTCAGTTTATTACACAACGATGTTGAGCTGCTAGATGGCACAGCGTATCAATCAATCGAGAGGCATGTGTTTAAACCATTTGATTATTAAGTAAAATATCTAATCGTAAAAAGAAAATGATTTCAGATACCTCATGCGAGACTGAAATAGTCAGGATATTATAAAGCAAAAACATACTTAAGTATATGAAACATTTTCAACCGTGCAAGTGCTGGGATATTATGCCCAGGGAGTCAACAATAACCCCCTCCACAATCGGAAGCAAGTCATCAAGGCTGATGCCAACACTGCCCAAAAAGGCGGACGTCTCCGTTGGAATGACACCTCTCGAGCCAAACCACAGGCCCTGCACCCTATAGACCCTGTCTCCGAACTGGTCTCTAAATTTTTCTTTGAGGTGGGGAATACACTTCTCACAAATTTGGCTCTTCTCCTCGTGGACCTTCTCCGCTTGACTCGGATCATTACTTTCATATCTGAACGTTGGGTCCAAAACAAAAGCAATGTCGCTGTTTTCCTGGAAGGTCACGATGTCAGCATACCTGACTGAACCGTCCGTATCGATGGCATAAACTTCCTCAAAGCTCGTAAAGCCCCGTTTGATGCAGCAAATTCATAATAGCGTGCTCATAAATATGTTGTTGAAATTCCGAGTTTGATAAAAATCGGATAATTGGAAATGCATTTTTTTACTGAAAAGCATTTTTCAGTTTTCTACTATTTTGTCCAAAACGGCTCCAACGATTTTCTTTAAACCAAGGATGTGAACTACACATTATATGAAGACCTATAACTTTATTTGTCACATTTCACCCGGGTAAACTCATTCAAGGGTGCTTTTTAGGGAGAGAGGTGGGGTTGTGATTTCCTTTAAAGTGTTAATTTTAGTTGATTATATAATTCTACCATCTAAACAAAATTAATTAAAATAAATAGTATAATGAAGTTGATGAGGAGAGAAATTAGGTTTGATTAATTAGACGAGATATGAAGACACTGTTATAATATAGCTATAGTTATAATGTAGCTATAAGTTTACACAAACTGCACTAAAAGGTGAGAGTGGATTTATGACACGATGTGATGTATATGGTCGAATGTGATAGATAGATAGATAGATGTCTAAATCTCTCACTGGCTTAAATACAGGTTCCCTACTCTAGCCTGCTTAAGTGAGAGGTACCAGAGAGGGTCTTTTTTCTCTCGGTCGGGCTGGTTCTCTCTCTTGCCGTTACATCATCCCATGGTGTTGATGAGGAGACGAGATATGGCGAGATATGGATGTTGATGAGGAGAAATTAGGTTTGATTAATTAGACGAGATATGAAGACACTGTTATAATATAGCTATAAGTTTACACAAAATGCACTAAAAGGTGAGAGTAGAGTTATGACACAATGTGATGTACGAGTATATGCTTGAATCTGATAGATAGATGTCTAGATCTCTCACTGGCTTATATACAGGTTTCCCACTCTAGCCTGCTTAAGTGAGAGTACCAGAGAGGGTCTTTTTTCTCTCGGTCGGGCCTGTGTTCTCTCTCTTGCCGTTACAAATAGATTGTCAAAATTTCGAGCTTCAAGAAAATGTGAAACTCGTGCGTTTTTACTGAATAGTTTTTCAGTTTTCACGATTTTGTTCATAAAATCATCGACGGATTTTTATTAAATTTGATTTACTAACTATGAATACGAGTATAGTGATCTATCATTTTTTATTGAACCCTTCATTCGAAATAGTTCATTTAAAGAAGTTGTGGAAAAGGGGAGGAAGTTATGCTTTCCTCAAAATAAGTCACTTTATTAAGTTTAGGTTCACCGAAAACTGAAGATAAGCATTTAGTAAGAATTATAACATATCATTATTATAAATCGGTGGAAACTTAAAAAGAAAGTTCAGTAAAATCGCATTTCCGATCAACGAATTCCCTTCAAACTCAAAATTTTGGCAATACATTAAACTTTTTAGGAATATTATATAGACGATAAAATCGTATAACATATTGTAATTGCACTTTATAGGGAAGCTTAATTGTATTTTCTCAGATCAGTGTTACAAATAAAAGTTGTAGCTCCAAATATGTGTAGTTGATAGTTACAAAAAAAGAAGCGACTTAAAAGGAAAATGTTACTTCCGGATTGATTTTGACCAAAACATTATTATCCTCTAATAGTACCAAAACGAAATATCAACTTTCTGCGATCTCCGTTTTTGAATTATGATGAAAATACACACACACACAACAACTTCTAAAAACCACATTTTTCGTATTCATGGGACCCAAAACGTTCGATTATCAGTGAAAATTCGATATCAACATTTTCACACGACACAAATAGAAGGTATAAAAAAAAAAAAAACTAGTGTGAAACACTCACACAACTTTCTCTTACTCCAGTTCTTAAAATTATAATTGACAAATTTTATAGTCTTGTGTACTAAATTTAATGAAATTCGTCGAAAACTGAAAAAAAAACTGTCCGGTAAGAGCGCACTTCCGGTTACTAATTTTCTTGAAACTCGGAATAATTTTGGCCATCTATTTATTTTTTAATTAATTCTGTTTGGATGATAGAATTATATAATCAACTATATGATAGCACTTTAAAGAAAAACATAACCCCTCCCCTCCTCCAAAAGTGCCCTAAAATGAATTTTGCTAGAGAAATGTTTTAAATAAAAGTTGTAGATCATTGTATGTTTAGTTTATGTATGAAGTTTCAAGAAAATCGTCGAAGACATTTTTGAAAAAATTGCGAAAATTGAAAAAAATCATTTAGTAAAGTGGTAATGTAAACGCACTTCCGGTTATCTGATTTTTGTGAAACTCGGAATTTCGATAACATATTTAATTTTAACTAACATTATTTATATGGCAGAATTGAACTGAAATAGCACTTTAGATGAAAACCCTACCCTAGCTCTCCCCCATAACTGCCCGTAAATGAATTTTCCCAGAGAAACATTTCAAATAAAAGTTGTAGCTCTTAATATGTGTAGTTGATATACCAAATTTGAAGAAAATCGTTGGAGCCATTTTTTCAAAAAACGCAAAAAAATAAAAAATTCAACAAGTAAAGTGGTACTTGCGGTTGAGGAATTTTGACAGATGACTCACTGTCAGATGCCATGGTGATACTTAAACGGAATATTAAGTTTCAACTTTCTACGGTTTTTCGTTTTTGATCTATGCTGAAAACCATTTTTTTGGACACAAGGGACCACGAAACGGATATTTCCGGTGAAAACTTCATATCGAAAATTTGACACGATTACAATACTTCCTCTTACTAGGAGGAGTAAGAGAAAGTAAAAATGAAAAATTAATTGGTACATCAATCTAAACGTCTCAATTCTTTTTTACAGTTTTTGCTTAGTTTGTTTCCATAGTATTTATCATTAGTTTACTAAGTTTTCCTTGTTCGATATAATTATAAAAAGGCCTATTTTAATTAATTAATTTCAGTGAGCTTTTGAAAAGTAACTATTATTATGAGGAAAATGGCTTTGAAATTGTGTCTACTGTTAATTGGCAGTTTTAGTATCTTAGTAATATTAAGAAATAACAGAAATTGATTAATTATAAGGTAATATTTTCTTTATAAAAAGGTATAAACAAAACAATCTTGGGTCTGTTGTACATCACCCCACTGTTATAGCATCTCTTCCAGAGTATTAAGATCTCTATGGAATCTCAGGATTTGGGAAGGTTCGAGGGACGGTATATCTTCCTTCTCATTATATCTGGTTATAACTGCCCAGACAGGACTTAGCTAGCTTCAGTCTTGAGAGGGTTTTTTTTTCCAAAGCTTTACTTCCTTCTCATTTCTATGTTCGTCCCAAAAACTGATCACTGGTTATATGAGACAAACCCACATATAGCATCTTTTCCAGATTAAGTTCTCTGAGGAATCTCAGGATCTGGGAAGGTTCGAGGGACGGTACATCTTCCTCAAATGCTTGATAACTACCAAGGGTTCCGAATCTTCTCTGGTTGATAGCAACGCAGTCCAGATCAAGTATTAGAGACTCCTCCATCTCCCCCCACCCCTAGAATCTGCAGATGCTATCGTATTTTAGGCCCAGCTTCTTCAGGTGTACCCTGAGTCTACTACAATGCCTCGTGAGGAAACCCGTCACCATAAGAAGCCTATTTTTACTTAGACTGATGCACCCTTAGGCCTTCTTATCATTTCTGGTTATAAGTGGCCAGGCAGGTCTTAGCTTGCTTCACTCCTGAAAGGTTTTTTCCAGAGCTATACTCTCTTTATTTCCTCCTCATTTCTAAGTTTTTCACTGCTTCTATTCCACAGGCTCAAAAAAAAAAAAAAAGGAAATACATACATCGCCTTTCCTTGCCAAGGGAGTCGGCTATCTCATTTCCTTTCACGCCACTATGCCCTGGCACCCAAAAATAGTATAATTCAATTGTACCTGGCGCAGGTCATTGATTTTGCCGAGACATTCCAATACCATTTTTTATCTGATAACATATTACCTCAGTGCTTTAAATGTTTGCCAAACAAAAATAGCCCAGTTTTTAGGAAACAATAAAAAGCTTAAATTAAATAGAAAGTCCCATTTATCGAGTACAGTAAGTTTTAAATGACATCGGAACAGGCAAACAGTAGATATATAAAAATATCTAGGATATTAGGATAGACATTAAAGCAAATGCAGAATAAAAAAAAAAAAAACGAACTGAAAACAAAACTTAATCGTTTTAGTTTTATTTTTTTGTAAGAAAATATAATAATTTTTCAAAATTTAAATTATTCACAGTGAATCATCAGAACATCCAAACCACGTACATGTAACGTAGTTTGTAACGCGGAACACGCTCCGGTATGCGGATATAATTCCAAAATCCCCTTTAAATGATTTCATCGGGAGAAATGTTTCAAATAAAAGTTGTAGCTCTTTATATGTGTAGTTCACTCACATTTCTTGTTTAAAGAAAATTGTTGGAGCTGTTTTCTGAGAAAATACCAGAAAACTAAAAAATACATTTCATGAAAAACGCAATTCCGGTTATCGGATTTTTTCCAAACTCGGAATTTCAATAACACATTTAATTCTAATTAATATAATTTATATGACAGAATTCCTAGGAAAACCTAACCCCAGTTCTCTCACAAAAGTGCCCTTAAATGCATTTTTTCAGAGAAATGTTTTAAATAAAAGTTGTAGATCTTTCTATGTGTAGTTGATATATCACGTATTAAGAAAATCGTATGAGCCATTTCTGAGAAAATCGCAAGAAAGTAAAAAGACCATTAAGTCAAGTGGTACTTCCGGGTGAGGAATTTTGACAGATAACCTACTGTCCGGATACATAAGCGGAATATGAACTTTAAATTTTCTACGATTTTTCGTTTTTTGAGCTATGCTGTTCGCATACATACATACACATAGACACACACACACACACACATACGTACATACACAGATCATTGTCTAAAAACCACTTTTTTTTAGATTCAGAAGACGTCAGTACGGATATTTCCGGTGAAAACTCCATACCAAAAATTTGTCATGATTACAGTACTTCCTCTTACTAGCAATAAGAGAAAGTAAAATGAGATTGGTAAGCCCTTGTAAAAATTATCTTCACTAACGATAATTTCCAAAAGCTTTAGTTTCATTAACTGACAAACCAATCACTCTTCTTACTTTGTTGACGAACTACGGTTGTATTATTAGTTTATCATATAATCTGCAATTTAATGTTTCTATCAAAATCCATCCACAGAAATATCAAATTACTGAGTATTTTTTCCAGCCTGAGAACAGAGAATATTTTTATTATTTTTTCTACGCCATGACTTCCGGCTCTGTTGGATCCTTCGTTGATAACATTCCTTGGGTTTGTAATAAATAAATAAAAAATCTCCTGCACTCCAGCTTCAAATTCGATGAAGTTAGTTTAGTACTAAGTATTATTATTATTCTTTTCACTAATTGAAGACATCAAAATGTTTACAAACTAGATTTTAAAAGTAGTTTGAATATTTACGCAAAGATTTTCTTTAAAATAGAATGTAAAAAATTAATTACTATTATTCCAACCATTTTTCCAACAAAAAATGGATGTTTTAATTTTTCATTTTTCCAATGTAAAATGGGACGTTCATTTTCAATTGGCATTTTATTCGATATTATTGGCCGCTGTCTTCTGCATTAAATATAATCACTTTATTATGTGCCAAATACATGTACATCCACCACCTCTAAATTTCAGGTTTATAAAGAATTTGGTAATTATATAAACGTTGTTGTGGTTGGTTCCGCAGAGCTGGAAAGCATCAGAGATATTTTCCGTAATAACCTACTTCTTTTTCGTGGTCATCGACCGGTTTGGGGCGTTCGCCCACCATCAGGGTGTTTTAGTCGAACAATGTTGTAATAACATAGACTTGCACAGAGCAAATATAGTTGATAAACTGGATTTAAAAATGTCTTTGTTATGACCGAACTAGGTAAGAGGGGTGTTGCTATCTAAATGGGAAAACACATGTTCGGTTGTTCCCTTTTAAAATGATAACATCAATGATTGGGGATGTATAACTTAAACTATGATTGGGGATGTATAACTTAAACTATGCTTTTTGAAGGAGATTTTACTTTGATAATACATACACCATCCACGCACGCTTGTATAGTTAAATATGGGTTCTTTTTTACAGAATATAATGAGTCTAAACGAGCTTGAAACAGACATTTATAGATATATCACTAAAAAAATACACAAGCATGTTTTCTTGTAACCTTAATGTAATATACAATCCACATGAACATTTTATTTTCTTGACTTGCGTGCATTATTCACATATGTACAAACTTAAAGGCTGTTTTGTTTCGTATGTCCAGACTCACAAACTAGCAGATTTAAAACTATCGAAACAAAACAAAACAGTCTGTGAATGTGAATGTGTGTGAAAGGTGAAATGTGGAGTGGAATGCATAATATAAAATTAACTTGCTTATATAGATTACTTTCTCAACATAGTATAATGGAATTGATGAGGAAAGAAATTGTGATTGATTAATTAGACGAGACATGAAGACACTGTTATAATATAGCTATAAGCTTACACTAACTGCACTGGACTGTAATGATTTTATAGAATAAAAGGTGGGAGTAGAGATATGACACGATGCGATGTATGTGGTTGAATCTGATAGATTCCTCGATAGATCTCTCACTGACTTATATACAGGCTCTCCCCACTCTAGCCTGCTTAAGTCAGAGAGTACCAGAGAGAGTTTGTTTTCCTCTCGGTCGGGCTTGTGTTCTCTCTCTTGCCGTTGCAATAGTTATGTATCTATACTATCTTACGATCATTCAGCTCGGATTCTATAATTCCTTATCAGTAATTACTCCATCGTGGCTCACGGCTGACATTTTCATGTTATTCCGCTATGTTATAAATTAATAAATAATAATAATAAGATGGTATCGGTAAATAATTATCAAAGTAAAATCTTCTTAAAAAAACATATTTTAAGTTATATATCCCCACTAATTGATGTTTCCATTTAAAAAGGGAACAACGTCTTTAAAGAATCGAATATGTGTTTTCCCATTCAGGTAGCAACCATGACAGACTTTTAAAATCCAGTGTGTTTGCTCTGTGCAAGTCGTTATTACAACACTGTTTGACAAAAACATCCTGATGATGGGCGAACGAAAATGATGATGGGCGATGACCACAAAAAGAAGCAGGCTATCACGTAAAATATCTCTGATTATATGAACATATTAACTGCAGTATGAGAAAATCGTCCAGATTTTTTTCATAATAGAGGAAATAAATTGTTCAAAAAAATATAAATACTCCAGGGAAGATGACAAAATTTTATTTGTGTACAATCTTTACAAAATTATAATTCACACAAAAATCTAGAAGTTTCCATTAGAATCTGTGTTACATGAGCAATTAGCTATTACCTTCCATTCTGTAACAAAAAAAAAACATTTAAAACCAGCAGAATGTTTAGAAAAAAATGAAAACTGGTGATGGATGCCTTCTTTGAACTGCCAACTGATTTTTACCATTTTTTAAGCATGGTTATCATAAATTTTCCAACATTATAGCTATCTTACCTATACTATAACATGTATACTCCCTCTCTAGTTTGCAAAGATTACCAAACGTTTTAAATAATGGACACTGTGAATTAAATGAATTGTTGCCGCATACAGGCATATATACCTCCGGGCAACCTAAACTACACAGTGGTGGAGATTCGGGTGTTCCTGATGATTGACTTTCAACAAACACTGCAAATAATTTGAATTTTGTGTACATTTTATTCTAAATAATGAACAATAATAACTGATATTTTACATTTCATTCTGAGAACAAAACTAGACAGTTTTTTGTTATATGTGTCTGTATGTTCCTTTGTTTCCGACGTCATGCAAAAATATGGTAGGATTTGGTACTGGGATTTCGTATTAAGACTTGTAGACTTGCTTTCCTAAAAACTGTGCTATTTTTGCTTTATTAGCCTAAAATTTCCCCTCGTTCTTACAATAAGGATTGGTTTAAATATCTCCTATGCCGTTGGAGTGTACAGTGATGTTGGGTTACAGAACAAACTCAAGTTAAAATGAAACTTCCAACAAAATTGATTTCATAAAGTTTATATTTTCTTGTTTTACTTTAAAAATTTTGGCAAAAATTATTCCTTGATTACCAATATGTTTACTTTTTTAATAATTATGCCCTCACGCGTTGGTCTAGTGGCTAGCGCACTCGCCTTTCATGCGAGAATTCAGGGGTTCGATTCCCGTGAGGGCAAAGTCGGTGTTGACCCAGCATCGTGAAAAAAAATAAATAAAATGGGAAGCTACAGTTAGTAGTGCCATAAGTAGCGAAGGTCAGAACTAAATGGCAGGAAACTGCGGTGTGCTTACCACACGTCCCCCAATATGCCGTCTGGGGCAAGCCTTGGTCCTTTATGGGCTGTAGCACCATGGCTTATTTTTTTTTTATTATTATAGGTTTGTTACTACAAGCAGTTTCTGATCTATGACTATCATTATTCGCATGATTTATAAATAATTTTTTTGGAAGTCTATTCTATAATTTAAAAAAAAAGAAAAATAGAATTTGTATACATAAACATGCATTCAATCAAGTAAAGGCGATTTATTCCATACAGTTAAAATAGCCTTGGCCCTCAATATATTCTAATCGATTGCAAATCAGTGTTAAACTGGATATAATTTTCATATCTTTCTCAAACCATTTCTGGAGACTATAGAATTGATAAAATATAAAGTTTCATTTATACTTTTTTTTTTTTACCAGTATCTCATCACCAGAAATGTTGATGACTTTTTTTTTGTGGCATTGCGTGTTAAGCTTTGACTTTAGTTAGCATACTGGAATACCTTTCTAGAAGTTACTGCAATGGGCCTTTTATTCACTAAGTATGTCCCTCATGAAGTATAGTTGGCTATTGCATTTGTCTTTAGAACAAGAATTAAGGATTCAATTTCCAGGAGATCTTAAACGATTTAGTCATAGCATCGGCGAAAAAAAGGGGCCGTTCAGTTCTGACCTGGTAGCGAAGGCCATAACTAAATAGCTGCGCTCACCATACTCCCTTCCTAACAAGTCTTGACCTGCTTAGGATGTTGTGGCAAAGGTTATTTTATTTACAAGTATGGGAGCCTTATGATTAGGGTATTAGGAAGATTAGGGACTGCGATGAGTTGTGGAGTGACCTGGGATGTATAAATGCCGGAATAGTTGGATCAAGCTATGTGAATATAGAGTTGTAATAACCATTAAACTTATAGGAAGCAACTGACCAAAGCTAACCAATAACAAATAAATATTACAGAATTAGATTTAAAGTGGATAAAGAAGATTATCAGGCAAGGATGGATAGCTAGTTAAAAAGCAAATAAGTAAAACAAGAAAGTAATAGAGCAAAAAGTAAGATGTTTGAATAGAAATGGAGGAAATAATATTCTACAGCCTCATCAATAAATTTCGATTCAGAATTCGACATTTTTTTTTTGACATCCCTCTCTACATATTAGACGAAAAGCTAATTATGGGAAACCACTCTTAGACTTTAAAAGTACGCTAGTTTCGTTTGTTTATCACACTATTTAGTCCCACTCCAGGCGGAATACCCATTATGAACTTACATCATCATATGATGAATGCGAATTTAGATCATCCGAGAGTATTGTTGAAATAAATCTTCTCCAAATCAAAAGTATTATTTTCAAATAGAAGTGATACAATTACACAAAAATTTTAATTAACATCTCTAGTTTCAATTAAAATCGGAAGCGAAAAAATCTGGTTGTGAAACACTCACATGACTATCTCATATTCCAATAATTCTAGAATTTAATCGAAAAATTGTCTTTAAAGTTACAACGTTTAAATGGACAGTCCATAAGGAAAATTTGGTAGGGAATATATATATATATATATATATATATATATCAGAATGGAGCTGTGCGGCCCCTCTGTCACAAGACCAGTAGCGGTCAGTTTAAATTTAATCATAACTGACAGGCCCACCAAAACCCCCTTAAATAATTTTTTGTTAATGGAAAAATGTTTCGGAAATCGATTTCGAAGTCGTTTTTGAGAAAATTCACAAAAAAAAAAAACCTCGAAAACAAGCTATTCAATAAATCCATACTTACGGTTTAACCGATTTTCTCCAAATTTGTAATTCTACAAATGATGTACGTATATTAATATTATATGGGTGGAATATCATTGTACAGAAGTGGTACCTAGAAGAAAGATAAACGTTACTGTTCCCCCAGAACCCCCCCCAAATCGATTTTCTCGGAAAAATATTACAATAAAAGTGATAGGTATTTATATCTGATAGTATAACAAGGTTAAAGGAAAATCTATTTGAGCTATTTCCGAGCAAATTGCGATAAACTGGAGACGGAAATACAAATCCTTCAGTAACGTTACACTTCCGGTTGGTAGATGTTGCACTAAATCTTCTTGTCAGCGGATGGTACGTCGTAGTATCTAAACGGAATACATAATTTGTAGCTCCTGCGATTATGTACTGTGTCTTTTTTTATAAATAAATTACTATCTTAAATTTAATCAATAATTTCTGTTATTTCTTAGGACTAATAATAATATACTTACTAAAACTGCCAATTAACAGTAGACACAATTTTAAACCTATTTTCCTCATAATAATAGTTACTTTACAAAAGCTCACTGAAATTAATTAATTAGAATAGGCCCTTTTTATACTTATATCGAACAAGGAAAATTTAGTAAATTAATGATAAATAGAATGCCAAAAAGTTAAGGGAAACTAAAAAGAAATTCAGACGTTTTAATTGATATAGGTAGGTTTTTGTTTGTATATGTTTTATTCGTAATTATTTTTTTAATTATGAAATTGTTTGCTATAAATGGAATTATTGTTTCCATTTAGATTTTCAATGTATTTATATTAGGTTTGTTCGTGCAGCGAGTCAATGATAGTATCTGCGATGTTAGAACCTGACAGTTTGCAAATTGGTTTCTCTGCGCATGCTCCACCATGCCCAGTTGGAAACGTAACCTGCAAGTACGCTTTGTGATCAACATTGTACCGTCATAGTTATAAAGCATTCAGGAAAAAATAATAAAAGGTTAGTTATACAGTTATTAGCTCATATATCTGTAAGAAATCAGTTTCATTAAAAATGGTTAGGGTATAGCAAATAAATAAGTAGACATTGAGAAGTACGGCAAATAAATGTACGAGATATCTATTCGCATACTTTTAAAGGACTGGCTAAGATAGTACAGAACAGCAAATTATTCTAAGTGGTTATATCCATAAACTCAGGTTAAGTCAAAAAATAAATAGAAAAAAATATTGGCCAATACAGTGGGAGAAACAGAATAATAAATAATTAAATGCATTAAAACTGCTTTGCGCATGCGTCGGAACTGCCAGTTTGAAGAAGTTGGAGCTTTGAGCTGTGACTGCTATGATAGTTTGCAACAGGTTTGTTGTTAGTTTGAGAAATCGGACGAACACATTACTCTGAGTTGGAAACCGTTTTGAGTTTGAGAAATTGCTGCACGTACAGCATAATCTCTGTGCGCATGCTCCTGACAGTTTGAGACTGCTTGCACGAACAAACCTATAATGTGTATGTGTCTGTGTTTGTGGACACCTCAAAAAGTCATATACAAAAACTGCGGAACTACAAACTTCATATTCCGTTTGTATTATATCAACCGGGAATCTGCTAAAAAGTAATTGGTCTAAATCCCCCCTCCCCACCCCGATAAAAATTATCACTTCACACAATCGATTTTTCAGTTTTCTTGTGATTTTCTAGGAAACAGTTAAACAATTTTCTTTAAACTTTGCTTATTATATCCATGTAGATCTATAATTTTGATTAACGCTTCTCACTGAAGTCTCATTACAGTTTGACTGTCAAATGAAATATTTTAATGACATATAAGTGATTTCTTTCCGTCAACGACCCCTGATTTGATAGCTAAATTGATTTGATTAGGTTGCTTGAAAAAATTGGGATTCCTTTTGTTTTGCTGTTACACTCTAAGTAAACAGTCTAAGCTTTAAAGTTACATATAATTGGCAATAGTTAAGTAAACATCTGATAAGGAACACTCACCCGATTTCTTTTACTAATGTTAACACAAATTTAAATTGACAAAAATTAAAAAAACTTTCTTTTAATTGCCTATGTTACTCATTTGGCCTCCTGATATAAGATATACGATGGGTAGATAAATATCTACCCAGCAGGTAGTACATTGTATTCCAGAAGAGGAGCACCAGTAACATTGGACCTAACATTTTAACATTTGAAACTTATTAGCTCAAGTACCGCACAACTACTCAAAAGTAATTTTTTTCGGAAAAATGCTTGGCATAAAACTGACAGGTTTTTGTCAGTGTACATTGCATTCAAAGTTTAAAGGAAATCGTTATATTTTTCTTTTGGAGAAAATTCTAAAACAAAACTCAAAAATCTCAAAACTCATGTTATGGTGAACCGATTGTTCTCAAATTTGGAATTCTAGCAATACTTGTAAAGCATATTAAAATTATGAAGGCGATAAAAACCACTAAAGTGATGATGCTTTAGAGGAAAGCTTAACCACCGGTTGTGGTTGTTTCCGCGGAGCTGGAAAGGATATTTTACGTGATTGCCTGCTTCTCTTTGGGGGTCATGGAACGATTTCAAGCGTTCGCTCATCTGTTTTGACAAAACATCTTGGTGATGATTAAAAGTTTGAAGGCGGTAGATGTCCACAAAAAAAAAGCAGGCTATCACGTAGACTTTTTCATAATGGAGGAAATAAATTGTTCAAAAAAATATAAATACTCCAGGGAAGGTGATAAAATTTTATTTGTGTACAATCTTTACAAAATTATAATTCACACAAAAATCTAGAAGTTTCCATTAGAATCTGTGTTACATGAGCAATTAGCTATTACCTTCCATGCTATAACAAAAAAAAAATTTAAAACTAGTAGAATTATTAGAAAAATTGAAAACTGGTGATGGATGCATTCTTTGAAGTGTCGGCTAATTTTTACCAATTTTCAAAATCCATTACAGCGTTACATTATAGCCAACTTACTTGTATTATAACATGTATTCTGCCTCAGCAGTTCGCAAATATTTCCAAACGTTTGAAATAATGGACACTGCGAACTAAATGAATTGTAACCGCATACAGGCATATATACCGCTGCGCAACCTATATTACACTGTGTTGGAGATTCGGGTGTTGCTGATGATGAACGTTCAATAAACACTGCAAATAATTTGAATTTTGTATACAATTTCGTTTCTAAATATTAAAAAGTAATGAACTGATATTTTTTTTACATTTCATTCTAAGAACAAAACTAGACTGTTTTTTGTTATATGTGTCTGTATGTTCCTTTGTTTCCGTCGTCATGCAAAAATATGGTAGGATTTTGTGATGGGATTTCGTGTCAAGACTTGTACAATTGCTTTCCTAAAAAACTGTGCTATTTATGCTTTATTAGTCCAAAATTCCCCCTCTTGTTTACTACAAGGATTGGTTTAAATATCTCCTATTTTGTTGGGATTACAGTGAAATGTTACCGAACAAGTTAAAATGCAACTTACAACAAAATTGATTAGATAAAGTTTATATTTTCTTGTTTATCTTTAAAAATTTAGACAAAATTTATTACGATTACCAATATTTTTACTTTTTTAATTATTATAGGTTTGTTACTACAAGCAGTTTCTGATCTCATATACGCATGAGCGGTCTGTAACTGATTTATAATTAATTTGTATTTTAATTGTTGGAATGTTATTCTATTATTTAAAAAGAACTGTACATATAAACTTCCATTCAATCAAGTAATAGCGACTTATTCCGTACAGTTATTATAGCCTTGGCCCTCAATATATTCTGATCGATTACAAATTAGTGTTAAACTGGATATAATTTTCATATCTTCCTGAAACCATTAATGGAGACCATAAAATTGATAAAATATAAAGTTTCATTTGTCCGTCCATCTTTGTTTTTACCAGTATCTCATCACCAGAAATGTTGATGATTTTTTTTTGCGGCATTGCGTGTTTAGATTTGAGTTTATTTAACATACAAGAATACTTCCCAAGAAGTTATTACAAAGGGCCTTATATTCACTAAGTATTCCCGCTTGAAGCCTAGTTGGCTATTGCATTCGTCTTTAGTGCAAGAATTAAGGATTCGATTTCCATGAGAGCTTGAATGATTTTGACATAGCATTGGCGAAAAAAAGAGGCAGTTCAGTTCTGAACTGGTAGTGAAGGCAAGAACTAAATAGCTGTGCTCACCATGCTCCCTTCCTAACAAAGATGGCCGTCTTGCCATCCAAACCTTGACCTTCATAGGATGTTGTGCCAAAGGTTTTTTCATTTACAAGTATGGGAACCTTATGATTAGGGTAAGGGACTGAGATAGGGTGGGAGTGACGCTCCAAACGATATAGAATTGTACATAGCAATTAAATGTATAGGAAGTAAATAACTAAAGCAGACCAATAACAAATAAATATTACAGAATCAGATTTAAAGTGGATAAAGAAGATTATCACACACCGGATGGATAGGTAGTTAATGAGTAAATAAGTAAAACAAGAAAGTAATTGAGCAAATAGTAAGAATATCAGAAACTTTTCCTGTGATAGCCTGCTTCATTTTGTGGTCATCGACCGGTTTCGGGCGTTCGCCCATCTTCAGGATGCGTTTTTTCTGTCTGACAAAAGAGGCAGGCTATCCCAGAGAATGTCTCTGATGCTTTCTAGCCCTGGTGAACCAACCACCACTACAAATAGTGAGATATTTAAATAGAAATGGAGGAAATAATATTCTCCACAGTGTCTTCAATAAATTTCGGTTCAATATTCGACATTTTTTTTTGACATACTTCTCTACATATTAGACAATAAGCTAATTATGGCAAAACACTCATAGATTTAAACTACGCTGGTGTCTTTTATTCATTACACTATTTAGTCCCACTCTAGCCGGAACATCCATTACGAACTTACATCGCAACATATGATTAATGCAAATTTAGATCATCCGAGAGTATTCCTAAAATAAATTGATCTCCAAATCAAATGTATTATTTTCAAATAGAAGTGATACAATTGTACAAAAATTTTAATTAACATCTCTAGTTTCAATTAAAATCGGAAACAAAAAAACTCTGGTTGCGAAACACTCACATGACTTTCTGTTTCTCCAATAATTCTACAATTTAATCGAAAAATTGTCTTTAAAGATGCAACGTTTAGATGGACAGGCCGTAAAGAAAAGATGATAGGGAAATATATGGCAGTATGGAGTTGTGCGCCCCCCTATGCCTCAAGACCACTAACGTCAGTTTAAATTTAATCGTAACTGACAGGCCCGCTAAAATCCCCCTTAAATAATTGTTTATTAATGGAAAAATGTTTCGGAAATCGATTTCGAATTCGTTTTCGAGAAAATTCCCCCCAAAACAACTCGAAAACAAGTTTATTCAATAAATTCGTACTTACGGTTTAACCGATTTTCTCCAAATTTGAAATTCTGCCAATGATGTACGTATATTGATATTGTAGGGTGGTATATCATTGTACTGAAGTGGTACCTTAGAAGAAAGCTAAACGTTACTGGTCCCCCAGAACGCCTCGCCCCATCTATTTTCCCGGAAAAATATTACAAATAAAAGTGATGGGCATTTATATGTGATAATATAACGAAGTTTAAGGAAAATCTATTTGAGCTATTTCCGGGCAAATCGCGATAAACTGGAGACGGAAATAAAAATCATTCAGTAACGTTATACTTCCGGTTGGTAGATGTTGCACTAAATCTTCTTGTCAGCGGATCGTACGACGTAGTATCTAAACGGAATACAACATTTCTACTTCCTGCGATTATGTTACTGTGTCTTTTTTTATATATATAGATTATTATCTTAAATTTAATCAATAATTTTCGTTATTTCTTAGGACTAATAATAATATACTTACTAAAACTGCCAATTAACAGTAGACACAATTTCAAAGCCATTTTCCTCATAACAATAGTTACTTTACAAAAGCTCACTGAAATTATTTAATTAGAATAGGCCTTTTTATACTTATATCGAACAAGGAAAACTTAGTAAATTAATGATAAATAGAATGCCAAAAAGTTAGGGGAAACTAAAAAGAATTTCAGACGTTTTAATTGATATAGGTAGGTTTTTGTTTGTATATGTTTTATTCGTTATCATTTGTTTGTATATGTTCGTATATCATTTTTTTAATTCTGAACTTGTTAGCTATAAAAGGAAATTATTATTTTCATTCAGATTTTCAATGTATTTATATTAGGTTTGTTCGTGCAGTGAGTTTGTGATAGTATCTGACGATGTTAGAACCTGATGGTTTGCAAACTGGTTTCACTGCGCATGCTCCACTATGCCCAGTTTGAAACTTAACCTGCAAGAACGCTTTGTGATCAACATTGTACCGTGATGGTTATAAAGCATTCAGTAAAAAATGTAAACGAAAGGTTAGTTATACAGTTATTAGCTCATACATCTGTAAGAAATCATTTTCATTAAAAATGGTTAGGATATAACAAATAAATAACTAGACATTGAGTGTACAGTAAATAAATGTACGAGATATCTTGTTTTGGTGGTTCGTTCCGGAAAGCATCACAGACATTTTCCGTGGTAGCCTGCTTCATTTTGCGGTCATCGTCCGGTTTCGGGCGGATTTTTCGGATTTTTGAGATTTTTCGAAAAAAAAAAATTGTGTGCGTATTTGGATGATGTGAGTTTGACTCATTTGTCCTCCTAATGCAAGATATACGGTGGGTAGACAAGTATCTACCCAGCAGGTAGTACATTGTATTCCAGAAGAGGAGCACCAGTAACATTGGACCTAACATTTGAAACTTATTAGCGCAAGTACCGCACAACTACTTAAAATTAATTTTTTTCAGAAAAATACTTGACATAAAACTGACAGTTTTTTGTCTGTGTACATTGCATTCAAAGTTTAAAGGAAATCGTTATATTTTTCTTTTGGAGTTGTGGTTGGTTCCGCAGAGCTGGAAGGGATATTTTCTTGTGATTGCCTGATTCTCTTTGGGGGTCATTGAACGATTTCAAGCGTTCCCCCATCAGTTTTGACAAAACATCTTGATGATGGGCGATCGATGAAACCGGTTGATGGCCACGAAAAAGAAGCAGGCTATCATGTAAAATATCTCTGATTATATAAACATATTAACTGCAGTATGAGAAAATCGTCCAGACTTTTTTCATAATAGAGGAAATAAATTGTTCAAAAAAATATAAATATTCTAGGGAAGATGATAAAATTTTATTTTTGTACAATCTTTACAAAATTATAATTTACACAAAAATCTAGAAGTTTCCATTAGAATCTGTGTTACATGAGCAATTAGCTATTACCTTCCAATCTATAACAAAAACGAAAAAAACAGAATTGTAATTAAAAAAACTATATAAAACCAGTAGAATTTATAGAAAAATTGAAAACTGGTGATGGATGCATTCTTTGAAGTGTGGGCTAATTTTTACTAATTTTCAAAATCCATTACAGCGTTACATTATAGCTAACTTACTTGTACAATAGCATGTATTCTCCCTCGATAGTTCGCAAGTATTTCCAAAAGTTTGAAATAATGGATACTGTGAACTAAATGAATTGTATCCGCATACGGGCATATATAACGCCGGACAAGCTATATTACACTGTAATGGAGTTTCGGGTGCGGCTGATGATGACTTTTCAACAAACACTGTAAATAATTTGAATTTTGTATACATTTTATTCTAAATAATGAACAATAATGACTGATATTTTACATTTCATTCTGAGAACAAAACTAGACTTTTTTTTTTGTTATATGTGTCTGTATGTTCCTTTGTTCCCGTCGTCATGCAAAAATATGGTAGGATTTTGTGATGGGATTTCGTATTAAGACTTGTACAATTGCTTTCCTAAAAAACTGTGCTTTTTATGCGTTATTAGTCCAAAAATCCCCCTCTTTTTTACTATAAGGATTGGTTTAAATATCTCCTATGTTGTTGGGTTTACAGTGGTGTTGGGTTACAGAACAAACTCAAGTTAAAATGAAACTTCCAACAAAATTGATTTCATAAAGTTTATATTTTCTTGTTTTACTTTAACAATTTGGGCAAAAATTATTCCTTGATTACCAATATGTTTACTTTTTTAATAATTATATCCTCACGCGTTGGTCTATTGGCTAGCGCACTGCCTTTCATGCGAGAATTCAGGGGTTCGATTCCTGTGAGGGCAAAGCATCGTGAAAAAAAAAATAAAATGGGAAGCTACAGTTAGTAGCGCCCTAGGTAGCGTAGGTCAGAACTAAACGGTCAGAACTGGGGCATGCTTACCACACTCCCCCAATATAGGCCGTCTGGGAAGCCTTGGTCCTTTTTTGGCTGTAGCACCATGGTTTGTTTTTTTTTTAATGATTATAGGTTTGCTACTACAAGCAGTTTCTGATCTATGACTATCATTATACGCATGAGCGGTCTGTGACTGATTTATAATTAATTTGAATTTTTTTGGAAGGCTATTCTATTATTTAAAAAAAACTGTACATATAAACTTGCATTCAATCAAGTAAAGGCGACTTATTCCGTACAGTTACTATAGCCATGGTCCTCAATATATTCTAATCGATAACAAATCAGTGTGAAAATGGATATAATTTTCATATCTTTCCGAAACCATTAGATTAGATTAGATTAGATTGTTGCAGGGGGGGACTCAGACCCAGGCAGTGCAGCCTACCCGTTGAGGCTTATTGTACCAACCCCTCAATACCTAGTAGTGGAAGCCCCCCCTCTTCATGAGGTCCAAAACCTTCCCCACCAGTCCTTCCTGGGGTACGATTTCCTCCGGTCTCAACGTGCCGAAGATCTCGTACCTCAGTCTGTCGATTGCAACGCAATCAAACAACAGGTGAGAGGCCGTCTCCTTCTCCTCCTGACACAGTCTGCACAAGGGCTCTACATCCACCAACCCCACCTTGTGCAGATGTTTTTTGAACCTGCCATGCCCAGTAAACAGGCCCGTTATCAGAGAAATCTGATACCTGCTTAGACCCAGGATGTATCTGGTCCTTCTTCCACACAGCGCCGGCATAACCATTTTGCCGTGCTTTGCCCCAGTACTCAGCCTCCAGTATCGGTTATGCTTCCTCCGAGTCCATTCTCTCAGACCGCCCTCGCCATACTTTTGGCTATCCCTACAGCAGGTTCCGGCCCTCCTCTTACAGTAAAGTAAGAGAAAGCAATAAATTCCAACCCCTCACACCCACCCCACCACCTGCAGGCTCTAAAATAAATTATAGAAAATATTATTATCAATGTTCAATAATTATGATTAACTGAAACTACCCCGCAGGGCCTTCCGACCCACAGACCCTGTAGAGGGGTGAATTGGGGGTGTGGCCGACCTTTCTATCTCTCCTCACCCTTCCATATTAAACAGATATCTGTTGGAAATTTGCTCGCTGATAATAAAAACATACACACACGCACGCGCACACACAGGTATATATAATTATATAAAATATTTATCACTTTATTATCATTATTTATTTTGCCTATATTATTTATATTAAACAATAAATAATTTTTTATTATATTAGCATTATACATTATAATGATAATGTAGATTTGGATTAGCGAGCGGCGGACATATTGAATGTCAACAATTATAGGGATTCATGTATAAGGCATCCCCCACCCATTCCTGCATCCTGCTCACTAATTATTAATATCTATAATAAAATATATCTTTGTATTAACAATACAAACATATCCCCTTCATCATAATCAATAAAACACAAATATAAAACATAATAAAACTGTTTATTTTAATTACAACACAAACCATGAAAAATAATATTAATATTGTTTTACTGAATATTTCTAATGAAAATAAAATAAATTATAAAACTTAAAATTAATTATAAATTTGTAATAAATCTTTTATTAATATATTTTTGTTTAAATAATAATGGAGAAATATAATACAATTTATTATTAATGTTTTATGGGGCGGGTGTTGGTGTAGTGGTTATGAGCATGGACTTGTAAGTGGGAGGACCACAGTTCGAGTCTCGCGTATAACTGCTAAATTTTATATTGGTATTAAAAATGTTAACAGTAAAGTAGGTGCTTCCGCCCCCGTCCATGACACTTACTTTGGTAGTTGGACGTTAAGCCCGCCTGAAAAAATAGGCATTACTACTACTACTACTAATTAATGTTTTATTTGTAACCAAAAAAGAAAAAAATCAGGTTTGTTTACACTACACACACAATTTTCTCTTACAGCAATTTATAGCTTGGCATCTTGGAATGTGAAATCTGTGGGTGGAGTTAAATGTCACTGCTATTAGAATAGAAAGGTGGCGGAGCTTAACTGCCGTTTAGTGTCACAACGAAGTACTATACATAATTATGAATTAATTTGCTTCAAACATAATTTGTACTAGATGTTTGGTTGTCTTATATGTTGCATCAATGGGAGGGCATCAACTTTTTTGTTTTTAGAACAGCATAAACTTCCATCTCCTCAGAACCTCAGGCAGGAAACTGAAAAAAAAAATAACTGTTTCAGTAAAGTCGCATATCCGGTCAAGCGATGTTTTGTCAAACTTGACATTTTGGCAATATATTTAATTCTAATTTGCATTAATTGATGACAGAATCGTTTACTAAACTGAAATAACAGTTTAGAGGAAAGCATAATCCAAACACTCCACCCCACCCCCCACATATATCATCCTTAAATGAATGTTCTCCCAAAAGAAAATGTTTTAAATAAAAGTAGACCTAAATGCCATATAGTCTCGTTCATCTACCCTGCAGTGGCAGAGGTTTTACTGAAGGACCACCATATCTCTCTTACTTTCTCCTCCATATTCTCTAGATATCAGAATATTCGAACCTTTTTTTTTTTTTTATCAGATTGTTTGGGTTGTGAAGAACTAAGGTTCAGGAACTTTGGTCAGAATAAGACTTTGGTCTGTCGAGGAGATTAGGCTGATTCACTTTAGGGCTCTGGTCTGATTTGTTTGGGCTATTGTGAATCTTAGGTGGGTAAAACCTCGGTGTGGACTCTTGTTTCAGACCCGGTAGTTGTTGTTCTTCTTGGGGGTAACTACATGTGAGGTAACGCACGGTTTGATCCTCCCTCCCCTCTTTTGAATAATAATAATAATAATAATAATATCCTCCCAAGTTATTCTTCTTCTTCCTCGGAATCATTTTCCAGTCACTCTCGTATCCAAGGCTTTTTTGGGTAATCGGATATCCTCGATTCTATTTACAAGGCCATACTATCTCCCCATCTACCATGCCCCTCTCACAATTTACACATTCCAGCTAAAAGACTGAAAAAATCTGATTTGTCTCCAATTAAATGTCTCCGATTAAATGCCCCATTAAATTAAAGAAATTGAAGAAAAACAGTTCAGAAAAGTAGTAAGAAGATTTCTAATAGAGAAAACTTTCTACAGTATTTCTGAATATTTAGAACACAAGTGGAAGGTTACAGAATTTTGTACAGAGACTAAGTATCCCCGGTTATATGTACATTAATTATAAAGAACAAAGTTTATTTAAAGTTAGCTCAGTTTCTTTGTACATCACAGCTAGTTATTTGTTGATGTGCTTATTGTATTTTTGTAATACGTTAAGGCTTAATAAATAAATAAATAAATAAAAATTATTTGAATGTAGGGTTTTCTTTTAAACGTAATCCGCACCAATCGTGTTGCGCATACAGTCTCTCTTTTGTCTTACCTCCTTTCATTCTTAAGATCCTCTTTTCCAAAGCCAGACTTGAACGAATTGATTGTTTCAAGGCCCTGGATTCGCTTCCATATATAAAAACAAGGACAAATCTTGAGAAGTAAAATGACATTTTCTTTGTTTTTTTGCTACTTCTTTTTTATTAAAAAAAACATTGTATTCATAGCGGAGGTGTGGGAGGAAAGAATGGCAGTATCATCAGCGAAGCCCGCAAGGAGTAGCTGTTGCATGCAGTTACTTGTGGGGGGGGGGTAGCGACCCCACGGGTTATCATAGCTCAGTACTCCATGCACTCCGTCAGAACAGTACACTATAACTTAAACTACATGCACTCTACACTTTACAGACAAGGACAAACACAGTACACAAACTAGGGTAGTTAATTGGCGTAAGCCAAGGGGGAAGGAAGGGATTAGCTCAGTCGTAGTACGCTGGACTAGCAACGCAGAGGTCCCGGGTTCGAATCCAGCATTGCTGCCCTTAGATTTTCTCTTCCTAGGAGCTTCTACAACTAACTGTGCGGTGATGAGCAGTGTTGTCTGTAGCTAGAGAACATTGCTTGGATGCCGGCAGTGCACTGAGAAGTCTCCAGGGGGTACAATAGATCTTTCAGGTCGCAGTCCGATATCCCCCTGCAACAATCTACATCACCATCGAAAGTTGATGCTGCTGTACTAGGATGTAGGGAAAGGTCAGCAGTTTATATTGCGTATAAAATCGGACCTAAGATACTACCTTGTGGTACAACAGTTTAAATACTTGAAACATAGAATCTCCTGAGTCCTTTCTTCGTCGCTACACATACTAAACTTGGAACATCCCATAACTTTTATGTGATGAAATTAATATTTAGTAAGCCAAAAAATAAATATGAACAACATAAATAAATATAAAAAATTAGAATTTCTTCAAGCTGTGTATGTATCACGGAACAGCTTTTATATTATTTAATTGGGTATGAAAGAATTTTAGGGGAATTAATATGTAAAAATAAATATAAAACATATTTATATAATATATACAGAAATAAATATAAACATAAATAAACTAGTTAACAATGCGATACATGTGACAGGTGAGCAACCTTGAAATAATGATGGTCAGCTGAGACTGGCCACAATGAGCGATCCGCTATTTTATTTGAACAATTAAACTAAATAAACCTTTCGGTTGTTGTAAAGATGAAGTGGCACATTTATAGAGAAAGAAGTGGGGTGTACGCCACTTGCCCCTGTCTCCCTCAGAAACCCTTGAGAATCTGATGTGAAACACTCACATGACTTTAATCTTCAAAATTCTAGAAATTGTTTTCAATAAAGTGGGTCCACTTCAGTCTCAGAGAATTTAACCTTGAAACCCTCCTATCCTACCCCCCCAAATAGGCTGGTGATTCCCACACGGAAAATATCATCTCTGCGGATTTTTTTTTTTTCTACGATATATTTCCGGTTAAAAAAAACAAAACAAGGAATTTTAATTTTATCAAAATTTTATATGAGATCGCAATAGTTTCAATAACTGATGATGAAAAAAATTGTACAGAAGAGAATCAAAAACTATACCTCGAAGGTAAAGTTCTGAACAAAAATAAAAGCTTTTTGTGTGTGTAATACGTTCAAGTCAGTCAGGTCGTTTTCATAACTTTGTAGAAAATTATAAAAAAAACCTGTATAAATCGATCACTACACTTCCGCTTGATAGATTTTTCATTAAAATCGGAAAATAATTAAAAAAAAAAATATATATATATATAATATATACAATAAACTCCCGATTATCCGTGTGCGGTTTACCCGCTTTGCGGATTATTCGTGCATGAATTTAATTTTTTTTAAATAATTATATGTATATGTATTTTTTAAAGACATATTTGCTCGCTTTCATGTTTTTACGCCTCGACCAATGGGATATCGAGTATAACGAGATATAATAGCGCTTAGAAAAAATTTCGAACTGATATTTAAAAAAAAAAAAAAATTAATAAAAGATTCCTGCAAACAAAACCAAAAATCACAGATTTGTATAATAATAATGAGCATTGTATTTTAGTAATATATAATTATAGTGCGGATTATCCATGTTTTTCTCGATTATCCCGTGCCGCCTCTCCCCGACCATTAGCCCGGATAATCGGGAGTTTACTGTATATACATATTTTCGAGAAGTAGGCAGTAAAAAAAAAACGATGATATGCTGCAAATGTTGGATACATCATCACTTCCTTTTATGACGAAAGTTTTCAGTAAAAATCATAAACCGGAAGTGCGTCTTCAGCGATTATGTATGTGTGTGTGTCTAGAAAATCTTATGACAAAGAGAAAGAAAGTATAGTTCAAACGGAAAGTCTAATCTTACCTTACAACAACGCTTCAAAAAAAAAAAAAATTCCGGAGGGAAGCGGGGATATTTCTAAATAAAAGTTAGGAGTTCGAAATTACGAATTGAAAAAATCCATCCAGTCAGATGGTTGCCTCCCTCCCCCGCCCGCTGTTGATCAGATTTTTACCAAAATCTTTATGGTCGAGGCAACCTACAGACGAGATATCAAGTTTGAACATTCTTCTGCGTTTTTTTTTTAAGTTTTGTTGACCAGTCCCACACAAACACACATGCACACAGACACACACACACTTAAAATGGCGATAAATATTGAAATTTTCAAAAAAAAATTATTTTTTTTGTTTTAATCTTTTATTCTTATTTTTTATTTTGCCAAAAAATAAAGAATATAAAAACAAATTCAAGGTTTCTAATATTTATTTATTTATTTATTTGTACGTATATGTATGTGTGTGTGTGTGTGTATATGTGTGTGTGTGTGTATATGTGTGTATATTTTGAGGAAACTTATAAACTAAACTGGTTTTGTCTAGCAACGATTAGATAAAATTTATATATTTTAAATTTTAAAAAAAATAAAAACAAATTAAAAATAAAAACTGGTCCAATAAAATGTTAGATGTCATGGACAGATATTTAAATAAATAATAAATATCTCATATACATAGTATCTATTTTGCCGTCATATATAATCCGACAATTTGCTATTTTTGGGCTTGTGAAGGTTTCTTATTGGGCCTGAATGTCCTAGAAATACTACGGCACTAATAAAAGAGCTTCCTTTAAAAAAATTTTTGATCTAAAATTACATTTTTTTATTTTTTTTTATTTTTTTATTTTTATTGAATTGGGCCCCACCTTAAATAATTCTTAATTTATTACAGAAGTAAAAGAAAAAAATAATATGTCTGACTACACTTGTTACAATTATAATAAACGGAATTTACTTTAAAGCTTTTCATCTTAAGTCACTTGCCTCAAAATGTCAATGTGCAGTTAGCATTCCAGGTTAAAAACAAACAAAAAATTCTGAACTTTTCTTCTTCTTCTTTCTTGGCTGTAGGGTCCACGCAGGACCTTGGCCTCCTCAACCACTCGCTGCCATTCCTCTCTCACTTCCACAGTCCTTCTCCACCTTCTTATTGCGATACTTCTCAAATCGGACTCCACTTCATCCAACTAACGAAGTCTCGGTCTTCCTCTTCTTCTAGTCCCTCCAGGGTGACCACTCCACATTTTCTTGGGAATAATTGCATTTTCCATTCTCTCCAAATGTCACAACCATTTAATTCTTCCTCTTTTTATCCATCCCACTAGATCCTGATCTTGGTACAGTTCCATCAATTCCCAGTTCCTCTCACCTTCCCTTACAGGACCAAAAATCTTCCGTAGGATATTCCTTTCCCAAGCGTTTAAAATTCTGGTGTCCTCTTTAGTCATCACCCACGTCTCGCGCTTCCCTAGAGAGCGCACGGAATCTTCTGAAGAGCCCAGAAACATCTATTTGCAGCCGTTAGTCTGCATTTAATTTCAATGCCGCACTCATTTTTCTCGGTCCAAGATTGCCCCTAAAAATATATGAAGCAGCCAACCTTTTCGAAATTATAAGGTGCGCCACACGGCCTCCACTTCAGGTATTGTACTCCGTCTGGTGCTGACCATAAGCTTCGTTTTTTCTTCATTAATTACCAGGCCTAACTTTTTCGATCCTGTTTCGAATTCCTGAAATGCATCCGCCAAAGCTGCTTTCGATCTTCCCGTTAGCACAACATCGTCAGCGTACGCCATATGTTGGCTTAACCTATTATAGATTGTGCCATTTGGGCAAGCACAATGTAGCCTTTTCTAATGCCAGATTAAAAACTAGAGGGAATAGCGGGTCCCCTTGCCGTAAGCCTTTATGTAAGAAGAATTTCTCCGAGACTGACCCCTGCACCTTCACACAACTTTCGCGTCAAGCAGAGTTATCGCGGTTAACCTTATTAATTTAACCGGGTTACCAAAATCCCTCATGCAAAGAAGCAACTCATTTCTTCCTAAACTGTCATCATATGCCCGTTTGAAATCGATAAACAGGTGGTAGAGAGTTACATCATATGTACTCATAACATTTCTCCAACATGTTTCTTAGGGAAGAGATATGGTCTATGGTTGATCTGCCCTTGCCTAAACCCACTTTGGTATTCGCCAAGTATTTTTTTCAGCCCATTTATTTATAACCTATTCATTAATAGGGCAGAGAAAATTTTGTAGGCCATATTTAAGAGGGATATTGCACGATAGCTGTTACATACACTGTTGCTTGTTTCCTTTTGTATAAATGGGGCAAATAATTGAAATATTCCAATCTTCAGGCATCCTTTCAACAGTCCAAATATCCCAAATCAGACCATGAATTTCTTTCTCCAACTCTTCGCCTGCATACTTGATTAATTCGGCTGGTATACCATCCTCTCCTGCAGCTTTGTTATTTTTGAGTGCTCTTATAACGTCTATTACTTCTTCTAGCTCAGAATCTGAACTTTTGCCTGGAAAAAATCACTAAAGTAAAGTGGAACTTGTTCCGGTTGTACGGATTTTTGATCAAAACTCTTCCCGAATCGAAATGTTTTTCACGAATGGTCAGTATGTGTGTATGAGTCTGAAAAACAAAGAATCTCAAAACAGAAAATCCACAGGATGCTCCTAATTTGATATTCAAATTTAGATACATCATCACCTCCTTTTATGACGAAAGTTTTCAGTTAAAAAAAAATCATCAACCAGAAGTGCGACTTTACCGGAAGTGATTTTTTTTCTCTCAGTTTTTCATAATTTTCTCGGAGAATGCTCCAATGATTGTTTTTTTTTTTTTTTTTTAATAAACAAAAAAGTGCTGTTCATTTTATTTGACATATTTATCCTGGAAATTTGATTTTTATGGTGAGTGGGGGTGGGGAACGTTAAACTTTCAATTCCAATGCCAATGGAGACACCACAAGATGACCTTTGGATAAGGAAGTCACATTTTTTAATTTACAAACACACAAACTTTTTTTTTAACTGCATTTCCGGTGGAAATGCAATCTCACAAAATTTCATATAATTTGCAATATTTACTTCCACCATTACAGCAGTAAGAGAAAGTAAGAAGTTCCTCTAGTTACATCGTAGAAAAACAGATACAAAATATTATTTAAAACGGAAATCTAATTATATCATTAAAGAGTATTATTAGTTTGTATAACGAATACTTCCCCATAGTAGACTGTTATTATTTATTAGCAAGTTGGTTTAAGATTCACTGTTTATTAAATTTTATGTTAATTTTTGATTACTTCACTTTTATATGAAAATAAATTTTAAAAATTAACATAATTATACAATAAAATGAAAAAGGATTATTAAAGTAGTTTTTGTTTTGAAAATTAAATTGGAAATCCAATGGAAATGTTTTGTAAAAAATTTGATGTGAAATATTCACAGGACTTTTCATGTTTTTTTTTTTTTTTTTTTAGGAAAGCATAACATTTCACTAGACGCCTGATGATGTTTCTCTTTTGAAAAAAAATTTCAAACAAAAGTGATAGATCTTAGCGTTTATTAATTAGGGTAATAAATTTAATGAAATCCGGTCAATGTTTTTATGGTAAAACTGTTCAGGAAAAAATAGGCACTTCCTGTCAACGGATTTTTTTTTTATAAAATTTAGGAATTATGGCAAATACGTATATTTAATTCTAATTGATAATTTTTAGATGAAGGAATTGTATACTAAACGGAGATAGCACTAGGAAGACATAATCATCCATCTCCCACCCCCCAAAAACTCATTTAAATGGTTCCATTTAAGGTAGTACCAAACCCATTGTAATAGCAAGAGAGAGAAGACAGGCCCACTCTGGTACTCTCTGACTTAAGCAGGCTAGAGTGGGGAGAACCTGTATATAAGCCAGTGAGAGATCTAGACATCTATCTATCTATCAGATTCAATAGACATCGCATCATGTCATATCCGTACATCTTTTATTCTATCAAAATCATTATAAAGTCCAGTGCAGTTTGTGTAAACTTATAGCTACATTATGACAGTGTCTTCATATCTCGTTTATTCAATCAAACCCAATTTCTCTCCTCAACAACTCCATTATACCCATCAACCGGATGTGCGTCTTAACTGATGATTTTTTTTTTTTTTTTTAGTTTTTCGTGATTTTCTCAAAAACGGCTCCAACGCTTTTCTTTCAAACTTCGTATACTATAACTTCGCAGTGAATGCTCTAAGTAAGGTCGTTCAAGTATACAAGTAAATTCCCGGCCACTTTTTTTATGGCCAGGCCGACTAAAACCTTGTAAATGTTGCAAATTTAAAGAAAATTGTTGAAAATGTAGGTGGATGGGTCCGCAAGGCTGGATAACGTCCGGTATTTTACCCGTCGTAACATGCATATTAGTTTTATACCTGAACGGTTTCGGATTTTCATCCATCATCATCAGAGCAAATTCACCAAGTTCGTATAGGGACTTCAACGAAATGTTTCTGTAGATTTGTTGGTTTTATATATATATGTATAGGAAGGTTATATATAAGGTTATGTTACTATGTGTGCGTGTGTTTTTCATGATGAAGTGGAATTATTATGAATCGTGATTAGACATTATAAAATAGTGTACAATAAATAGCATAATGCATAACTATTTATTATTAAAAATTTAATTATAAAGTATTCTTCAAAACATTGCTATTTATTATACACTATTTTCTAATATCTAATCACGATTTATAATAATTCCACTTTGTCATGAAACACACACACACGCACATAGTAACATAACCTTATTATAACCTTCCCAAAATATATACAACCAACAAGTGTGAGTCTATAGAAACATTTCGTTGAAGTGAACTCTCTATATGAACTTGGTGAATTTGCTCTGACGATGGATGAAATTCCAAAACCGGTCAGAAACTAATATGCATGCTATGACGGTTAAAATACCGGATGTTAAAGAAAATTTTTAGGTGAATTGAAGTTAGAGAAAGTTGATGATTCTGAATCAATGCTCACAGCTAATTTTTTTTTTTTTTTTTGTTTATTTAGAAGTTTACAATCATTGTATACATTGTATTACATATATACAATGAGTAAATAGGATGTTGAATAATGAAACTGTAGGCTGTGAGAAGGTAGGAGGAGAGAAACTACCCAGCGGAAGCACTGTCTATGGGATACCAGTAGCACTGATCAGTCCCGAAGGAAATCTCGGGGCCACTGGCGATTCAAACGGCGAGGCGAATTGTCAGGGATGGTAGTGGAGGCTAGAGGTCGTACAAAAGGATTAGAGCAAAAAGAGAGAGTAGTATGCAGTTTATGATATTTTGTCTTGGCAAGTTGTTGTACGAAAGGGACGTTGAGGTCATTATGGAGCGTAAGGTTTGACACGTAGAAAATAACATCAACTATCTGTCGAAGTAGCTTAGATTGGAATGTCTGAATGGTACGTAAGTTTGTAGGTTTGTAGGTCTTTTAAGTTCTGTAGGTAATTTGGATCGTCTTCCGATAAGTCTGTAAAGAAGTTTGGCCCTTTTAGTCAGTGCTTGTCTTTTAAGTCTTGTGTGCGGGTTCCACGTGAGTCTGTTGTTAATGAAGAGCCCAAAGTAGCGCACCAGATCTGTTACAGGGAGAGGATTGTGATTGAAGAAGGTCCTGGAGGACAGGAACCCCGCCGGAGAGTAAATGTGGCATGTTGGCATTTTTGTGGATTCATTTTAATTTGCCACTTTTTTGCCCATGATTCTATTGTATTTAAATGTGTCTGTAAATTGTAGGAAGCTGATGTGATGTCTGGTCTTGTGCGAGTATGGCTGTGTCGTCTGCATATGTACAAAGTAGTGTGGATGGATTTTGTTTTCTCTCCAGGGCTGAAACGATCTCGTCTACTACCCTGTGGACAGCTAAATATAGTCTCTTCTGTACTAATCTATTAAGTAGACTTGTAATAAAGGGCTTACATTAATCTCAACTTGCCTTTCAATATAGTAAGAGTGTTCACACACAGTTGAAGCTTTCTGGCACAAATCAGCTCAAAATAACATTTAAGAACACCACTTATATTATTAATCCTAATGTGTTATGAACGTTGCTGAAGATTTATTCCATCTGATTGTTGTCTGTCCAATTTATGAATCTTTCCATAAACACTACATACCACAAGTTGTCAATTCAACCTCAAGAGCTGTTTCCTAATATATTAGCCATTAACACCGAGCAAGAAATAAGAGATTTGCAGTATTATATTGTTAACTGTTTGAAAATTAGATCATTTATATTAAATGAATAGATCAACTGTTTTATAGTATTCGATGTATATACCAAACTGTATTTGTATGGAGTTTTCTCCCGCAGGCATATTATCAATAAATAAAATGAAAACAAGAATTAGTTGGCTTATCGACCAATTTAAGGTAAAAAAACAAAAACCAAAAAAGTAATTATAACATAAAACAAATTATAACATAAAACACAAAAAAAAAACAAAATACATGGGTGCGATTACCGTAGGACTGCTAAATCTTCTGATAATCAAATAAATAAAATAAAAATAAAAAGTTAGAGAAAGTTGTGTGAGCGTTTATTCGGAGGAAAAGTTGCAAATGAAACATTTAGGTTGCTATTTTGGTGTATAGTGGAGAAAATTCCACACAACTCTGCAGAAATCAGTTCAGATTTACACACTCGACTTACACATTCCAGTTTTCAACTAGTAAAACGGAAGAGCAGGTCGCGAGGAAGAATCTCTCTGGGGTTCAAAGACTGGTGTGCATGCTGATTTCGAGGGCATTCTGTAGTGCCCTAACGGCTGCATAGAGGAACTGCTGGGGTTGCCTCCGCTGCATCTTTTGATACAAGCGGAGGCGAGGGCTAGCGCGTACAGAGTAATGAACAATGGCCAGTGGAAGCAAAGAAGCTCCCTAGCCAAGCACTTGGACAGAAGGTTGACTGACCCTGGCCCTATCTTTAAGATGGCTGGGGAGGAGTGCTGTCCTACATTCCACTTTGAGCTCCCCTTCCAAGTGATATTAATGTGTCACGATCGGAATTGGCTAAAAGCTGGGAAAAACGGGGCCAAACTGGGGAATCCTGGTTCATGGATGGTGGCCTGCGGAATTGGAGCTGGAATATATGGAGTTAAGCCGGAGGTACGCATTGCGTAGCCCCTCGGTGGTTACTCCATAAAGATCTGCGCTGAGGGGAACTTGCGTATGGGCTCTAGGAATAGAGAGATACGCATCTTCTCGGACAGCCAGGCTGCGCTGTATGCACTTCGGGCATTCAGAATTACCTCCGCCCTGGTCAGGAAGTGTAAGAACTCCCAGGAGGCATTATCCCGGCACAAGAAAGTTTGGCTAGTATGGGTGCCGAGGCATAAGGGGATTACAGGTAACGAAATAGTCGACCAACTGGCCAGGGAGGGAGCGAATACTCCCTTCTATGGGCCGGAACCTGCTCTGGGAGTAGCCAAAAGTATGGCGAAGGCGTCTCTGAGAGAATGGACTCGGAGGGAGCATAATCGTCACCGGATGCTAAGTACCGGGGCAAAATGGTCATGCCAGAGCTGTGTAGAAGAAGAACAGGAGACACCCTGGGTCTAAGCAGGTATCAGATTTCTCTGATAAACGGGCCTGTTTACCGGCCATGGTGGTAGGTTCAAAAAATATCTGCACAAGGTGGGGTTGGTGGATACAGAGCTCTTGTGTAGACTGTGTCAGGAGGAGGAAGAGACGGCCTCTCACCTGCTGTTTGATTGCGTTGCAATCGGTAGATTGCGGTACGAGATCTTCGGCACGTTGAGACCGGAGGAAATCGTACTCCAAGAAGGACTGGTGGGGAAGTTTCTGGACCTCATGAAGAGGGGGGCTTCCACTATTAGGTTTCGAGGGGTGGGCACAATAAGCCTCAGCTTGGGTTTTAGTCCCCTCCCCTGCATCATTCTAATTATACACATTTCAGTTAATCGATTTTCTTCAAACTTCTACATTGCACCGAAGTGCTAGTTTTAAAGGAAAACAGAATGGTTGCAGCTCCCCCAAGAATCCTGTAGTAATCAATTTTCCTGAAATGAAAAACCTTTCAAAAAAAAGTCATAGATTTCTTTTATTTTGCTAAGAGTAGTTAGTATGCAGAGTTTTCTTCGAACATCTTCTGTCGGAATATTATATTTGAGCTACCAGCGATGTTAATTTATTTGTGAGCTGTTTTGTTTACTCACATGCAGATATTTACTAAAAAATAGAGAACTTGAAATCCTAAGATTTCTATTGAATTGAATTTTAAATGAAACAAGGTAAAAAAGAAAAATTGTTGCTCAGGTAAGTCAAAATCTTTATTTCCGGTGAAAGCTTAAGTTCGAAAAAATCCGCCGCAACAAACGGGTATGTTACTTCCTCTTTTACAACTAAATCCTGTCTGAATTTGAATTCAATTTATTCAATATGTAATTAATAAGGTATTCATTGATATTTAAATAGTTTGTATAGAACTGTGCACTGAAACACTTAGACATGAACACACACATACACACAGAGGCTATTATATTATGCTGTTATACGATGCAATTGTTTAGGCCAAGTTGTTGTGTGACATTATTTGATTATTCTGTCTGCAATTGTTGACGCATTTTATTTTTGTTACACCTCAAGGGCGCGACTGGACCACGATAATATACTCACACAGCAGACCGCAGCAGTTTGTAGTGCAGCAGGCGTATTTACCATAACAACCTTGGAATGCACTTTTTGTTATTCTTAACGACTTTTGTCTCTCTAGTACTATATTCAACTACGCTAATGTATTATTCTATTACAATACTTCTGCCTGTATTCTATAATAATTATTCAATTTCAATTCACTTATTTTTAATTCTGTTTTGCGCCATACACACACACATATATATATTCCAGCAAAACATTGCTTACAAACAATGTTGTAGCAAAAATATTCACTCGGCTCCTCCTTCGGCGCCTCGCGTCTTTCATTCAAGACAATAATCTGCTAAGTGAGTATCAAGCGGGGTTATTATATACACACTTTTCATTATACATGTATAGAACTGAACCGCAATTTTAACTCAATGTGTAGTTTAGTAACTGATATAACTCTTGTGGTTTAACATTAGGCGAACTTCGCTGGCTATTTAAACTCAGGTGCGGAATCGCTATATCTGAACTACACATTCCTTGGAGAGAGAAGGATGTTACATTGGGTTCTTTGTGTAATTCTCAGTCTGTGGAAAATGTTTTCCACTTTTTAGCAGAATGTAGTATTTCTCTCTGAATTGCGCATATTCTTTATCTTGATCAGAGAGTGTTTGACAAGACCTTATCTCATAGCTCTGCTAAATAGTAATAATTGCCAAGCCCTCATAAATGCTCGACATGCCAGGAATTATACCGCTATGAAGTTGATATAAGAGTTCAACTTATGATATACATACCTAACCTAAATTTTCCATTTTTCATACATATACGTACTTTGTATTTATGTATTTTAATTTAATTCCAGTTTTTGTTTTTTTTGTCTTCTTTTTTGTTTTGTTTTTTTTATAATGGAGTTGATGAGGAGAGAAATTGGGTTCGATTAATTAGACGAGATATGAAGACATTGTTATAATATAGCTATAAGCTTACACAAACTACACTGGACTTGTAATGATTTTTATAGAATAAAAGGTGGGAGTAGAGACATGACACGATGCGATGGTTGAATCTGATAGATTGATTTGATTTATAGATCTCTCACTGACTTATATACAGGTTCTTTCCACTCTAGCCTGCTTAAGTCAGAGAGTACCTGAGAGAGTCTGTTTTCTCTCGGTCGGGCTTGTGTTCTCACTCTTGCCGTTACATCATCCCATCTCTTGAAGAAATTTTTCACGTGTGAAAGAAAAATTTGAGCGTGCCTGAATGATGTATGTTTGTAGCTCATCTGGTTTGGCTACGTGTTTGTTATAGCTAGTCTGGATTTGTTAAGACTAGCGAAGTTGATATAGACTAGCTTCTGGTGCAGAAAGCTAGCGATGATGCTGTTGCAAGCTAGCCAGTGTTGTTGAAAGCTAGCTGAGAATACCAGAGAGAGTCTGTTTTTCTCTCGGTCGGGCTTGTGCTATCTATCTTGCCGTTACATTTTCATTTGTATATATAATTTCGATTGGTGTATTTATTTTATTACTTATGTAGTTATTCATTTATTATTTATCTATTTATTCATTTTTTTTTTCAAGTTTAGGAAATATAAATTAAAATTGAATTATGCATAAAACATACATTGTTTTGCTTTTTCATTTGTATTAACGACTCCGGCTGACGGATGTTTATCCATGCCGATAAGTATTCTGTTAATACTTTTCTCTGTGTATAAGTTGTAATCATGTAATTAATAAAGTATTATTATTATTATTATTATTATTATTATTATTATTATTATTATTATTATTGTTATTATTATTGCCTACAAACATATTAGAAAAACACTTTTGATTATTTAATAAATCTCAATATACTAGCATAATTGCACGTTCTTATTGAATACACTAATTACGTTACATGGAAGTGTCAACAAATCTTCTTCAAAGAAACATAGAGTTCCAAAATGGCTACCTTTAATCATTATATACAGAGAAAGTGAGAAATAAATAAATGAAACAGCTGATATTAAGAGGAAGTATCAAATTTCCTAGAATTGATTTTTCCACCGCAAATTCAACATGGCCTCCTAAATATGAAACTAATGTTTACAATGTTTATATACGATTCTCTCTCACTCTCTCTCTCTCTCTATATATATATATATAAAAAATTTTTACTATATGTTTAACTGACCTTATTTATATTATGTAGGTTGAAATAACATTGGACATTTTACTGAAATAGAATATTAAAGGGAATCCTAAAGATATTACAATTTTTCCATTGCTATTTTCCTCTGTTAGATCAATAATCTTCGAAAATTGCTTACAAATAAAAAAAGTACATATACGCGGGTTTGTGGCTGTGTGTGTGCTTTATGGACTTACTTGTATCAGTTGCAAATTGTTGTGGCCATTTTCTAAAGAGAATAACAAAGAGAGAGAGAGAGAGAAAAACCAGCATAAACTTGTAAATATCACACTTCCGGTCGAAAGATATGGATCGAAAGTGGGTCATACATAAGACGTCTTGTGCTTCACTTTCTCTTACTCCCACTAAGAGGAAGTATTGTAATCGTGTCAAATTTTCAATATCGAGTTTTCACCGGAAATATCCTGAATCTAAAAAAGTGGTTTTTAGCAAATTGTCTGTGGGTGTGTGTATGTATGTATGTATGTATGTAAGTGAACAGCATAGCTCAAAAACGAAAAACCATAGAAAGTTGATACTTGATATTCCGTTTAAATATCACCATGGGATCTGACAGTACGTTATCTGTCAAAATTTCTCAACCGGAAGTACCACTTTATTAGTTTTTTTTTGTTTTTTTTACGATTTTCTCAAAAATGGCTCCGATGATTTTCTTTAAACTTGATATATCAACTACATTATTTGAAACGTTCCTCAGGGAAAATTCATTTTAAGGGCACTTTTGTGGGAGGAGTGAGATTAGGTTTTCATCTAAAGTGTTATTTCCGTTTATTAAACAATTCTATCATCTAAATAATGTTAATTAGAATTAAATATGTTGTTAAAATTCCGAGAAAAAAAAAAAAAATCGGATAACCGGAAGTACGTTTATTTTTGCACTTTACTAAATGAATTTTTTTTTTCCCCCACTTTTTCGCGATTTTCTCAAAAATAGGCTTCGACAATTTTCTTGAAACTTCGTATATAAACTAAACATGCAATGATCTACCACTTTTACTTAAAACATTTCTCTGGGAAAATTCATTTAAGGGCACTTTTAGCGGAGGGGTGGGGTTACAGCTTCCTCTAAAGTGCTATCATAGGTGATTATTAAAAAATTTGATCATCCAAACAAAATTAATTAGAAATAAATAGATGGCCAAAATTCCGAGTTTCAAAAAAATTAGTGAGCCGGAATTGCGCTTTAACTGAACAGCGAATTTCGTTATATTTGGTACACAAACTATAACATTTTTCAATTTTATAATTTTGAGAACAGGAATAAGAGAAAGTTGTGTGAGTGTTTCACACCAGATTTTTTTTTTTATTGACATGTTTTCTTCTCCAAAAAAAAAAAAAAAAAAATGCATATGCACATATGTTTCGAAACTTCCCGAATAAAAAAAAAACAACAATAAAACTAGATTTCTCAGAAACGAAAAAAAAATCGCATAAAAGTTACAATCGAAATCGAAACTGAACCAGTTTTTTTTTTTAGTTTATTCGCTGTTTTCCCCCGGTCGAATTCACGGGAAAGCTGAGAGCTGCAAATGCATTACTTACCTAAATAATGCAACTATTGAACAATGCACCAGTTCTCCCACCATTCTGGCAACAATTTATGATAAAAACAAAAAACAAAAAATGTTATTGTAAAAAAAATTCCCAATTTATAGAAAGGTGGAGGAATGATGATAGTTTACAGCTGCAAGCAGATGTACAGCTTTCTTTCTTTCTTTGTACGAAATCTTAAGATTTAATGAGTATAATTTAATAATAGTGCCCCCACCCCTTTTTGTAATCAAATATTTTTGAAGTTCCCAGACAAAAATAAACGAAAAGAACATACAAAAATCGCCGACCTTGCCAGTCTATCGCAGACAGTTTAAATTAATAATAATATTACGCTATTATATTTAGAAGCGAGTGCATAAAGGACGGCCAACTTAATATAACCAATATCATGGTGTAATAAACTGAGATATAATTCGTCTGGTCAAACTCTCAGATCGCTAATAGACTTTTAGTGCAATAACTAATCGCGCAGCTGAGAGAGTTATCTTCAAAAACTGGTTATTAAATAAGTATTATATATTATATTATATGCAGTTATTTCATTATTAATAATAATAATAATAATGCAATGAGTTGTTGAAAATAAATTAATAATATTTTATATTCCTTATTATTAGTATTTATTTGATTTAACTGATTGAATACAGTATAAATCGGTTATAACGAACTTCAGGAGACTGTCAAATATTGTTCACTATAACCAATATATCGTTTATAGCGAACAGTTCGTTATATCTGAACATCACATCCAATTCATACTACATATTTATGTGTTTATGTGCATAGTGAAGTTTTCATTACGCGCAAGTAATTTAAAAATGATTTTTTCAAGGTTTTTGAGGAAATTCAAAATTCTAATCTGTTAAAGGCATTTATTTACATACATATTATGTAATCCGTTATCTTTTTTTGGGCGTTTAACATGATATAAATTTATTGTAGTGTAAATTGTTTTTCAACTGCCTTGAAGATAGTCAGCAAAGCTTGTCTTTCGTTGATATTTGGGTCATTTGTACTAAAAAAATCTTAGGCAATGTTCCACAGGCTGCGAAGAATGGTCGGGAGTCAAACAGGCTCATCTCGTCCGCATTAAAAATTTGATGTTCAGTGTAATTGTTCTATGTGATTTTTTTTTCTTTTCACTTCACAAAATGGACATCTTTGATATTGATTTGTGTGTGTGTGTGTGTGGGGGGGGGGGTGATCCGGAAGAAGCAGCCACGCAGACTATACTCTAAAATACGAGTTCGATAATCGATGTATGGTAGCTACTTACTACCAACTATATAGTAATAGGGTATATTGTAAGAATCACTAGAAAATTCGAAGAAATTTCCATAACCGGATGTGCGTCTTTTAAATAATTGGTTTTTTACTTTTCTTTTTTTTGGAACTTTCTCGAAGACGGCTACAATAATTTTTTTTTTTTTGAAACTTGAAATGCTAAGATGAACCATTTTTCATTAAGGACATTTTTCCGGAAAAATTCCGGATTCTACGAGGAAGCGGGGAGTCTGAGGAATTTGTGAGTGATGTTAGATTCCAAATAAAAAGGGCGGATGCCCTAGCGAGGGAGGGTTTGTAGGATACCTTTATAGGCCCCGAACCCTTCTGCGGCTTGTCTAGGAGCCTTATTCAAACTTCTATCAAAGGTTGGATGAAGAACAGCGTCTGCTTTGGCGGGAGAGAACACCAGGACAGAGGCAGGCAAAGCTCATTTGCTTTGGCAGGCATTTAAAAGACATTTGCCTAAATTTACCAGAGATCTACTGAGCCATACCAGAAGGGATATAAGGCTAATTGTGGGTCTACTAACAGGGCATTGTAGGCTGAACAGACACATGAACCATCTACAACTTGCAGATAGTGCGGTAGGCCGATTCTGCAAGGCAGATGAAGAAACCCCGGCGCACATCCTCTTTGAGTGCGCCGGCCTGGCGAGGACAAGGTTTCTTCAACTGGATACAAGCAACCCCGAAACTACAAGCTTCATGACGGAGCCGCTCTCAGCTTTGCTAGGACTGACAAGGAGGGCAAAGCTGGATGTTATGCTATAATTTAATGGGATCCACAATAGTCTCGTCTTGTAGGTCGCAATGGAATGAGGCTTGTTCCCTCCCCCCCCCGTTTCTAATCTAATCTAGATTCCAAATTTGATTGGGATTAGTGAATGTTATTATTACCGATATCTTTAAGACTGCAATGCAATAACTTCTATATTTGTAATGGGGCATACATTTACAATTTCAAGATTAAAGAATATTTATCAGTTTTGTGATGGTATTAAAATATCTTGACCAACATCCCAAAAAAATCGACATTCGTAGATTTACTAATTACAGTGTGGTCATAAAATAAAAAATAAAAATCTAGTGTGAAACACTCACACAACTTTCTTTTACTCCAGTTCTCAAAATTATAATTGACAAATATTATAGTTTGAGTAACAAATGTAATGAAATTCGTCGAAAACTGAAAAAAAAAAACAGGTCAATAAAAGCGCACTTCCGGCTTACTAATTTTTTAAAAACTTGGAATTTTGGCCATCTATTTATTTCTAATTATTATTGTTTGGATGATAGAATTGTATAATCAACTATGATAGCACTTTAGAGAAGAACATATCCCCACCCCTCCTCCAAAAGTGCCCTTAAATGAATTTTCCCAGAGAAATGTTTGAAATAAAAGGTGTAGATCTTTGCATACTTAGTTCATATACAAAATTTCAAGAAAATCGTCGGAACCTTGTTTGAGAAATCGCAAAAAAGTGAAAAAATCATTCAGTAAAGTGGTAAAGTAAAGCACTTCCGATCATCAGATTTTTTCAAACTCGGAATTTCTACAACACATCTAATTCTAATTAACATATTTTAGATGACAGAATTGTCTAATAAACTGAAATAACAGTTAGAATGAAAACCTAACCCCACCCCTCCCCCGGAAGTACCCTTAAATGAATTTTCCCGGAGAAATGTTTCAAATAAAAGTTGTAGCTCTTTGTATGTGTAGTTGTATGTAAGTTTAAAGAAAATCTTCGGAGCCATTTTTTAATAAAATCGCAAAAACGTAGAAAAAACAACTAGTAAAGTGGTACATCCGGTTAAGGAATTTTGACAGATAACGCACCGTCAGATCCCATGCTTGTACCTAAACGTAATATCAAGTTTCAACTTTCTACGGTTTTTCGTTTTTGAGCTATGCTGTTCACATACACACACACACACACACACACACACTCCATTTGCTAAAAACCACTTTAGGACCCAGGGGACTTCAAAACGGATATTTCTGGTGAAAACTCGCTATCGAGAAATTTGACACGATTACAATACTTCCTCTTACTAGGGAGTAAGAGGAAGTAAAAAAAATACGTGAAAATTGCATTTTTTCCCAAGTAGTTTAGTGTAAAATAATATAAATCTCTCAGCAGTATAATAGTATTTGAACGTTTGTGTATTCTACGATTTTCATTTTCTTTCGACCTTTAATTGCCGAGCTTCAAGAAAATTTGGTCGACCAATAAGTGCCTCAAGATAAATCGTGTGCCTGTGTGTGTGTTTCACATCAGATATTTTTTTTACAGCGGAAGTAAGAAGAACCTAAAATAAAAAATCAAAAATATAAACTATTATTAATGCTAATATAATTTAGTAAATACATGATAGTTACTACTGGTTTAATGTAATTATTTTACAGTGAGAGACTGAATAATTATTGTTCTGTAAATTAGACGGTGCGTCCTACCCCGCTCCCCGTAACCGTGCATGAAGTTTTATTATAGAAAGAAAAATGTTATAATTATATTAACCAAACTAAAAACATTTTCACATAGCGAACTAATATATTATATGTGTTTTTAATTAACTCTATGGTAATTCATAATAGTTCGATCTTTATTTATTTATTTTTTTTAAATGGTTTATATAATGAAATTTTGCTGTGATTGGCCATTCTCTGTGTATGCGTGCGCATGTATGTATGTTCGTGCATAAAATAGCTCAAGGAAACGAAAACAAATTGCAAGAAGGGGCACAAAGTTGATGGATATAGCATTCCGGCCACCGTCTGTGGAGTAGTGAGTGGACCTTCTCTATTAATTTTGTAATTTCTTTTAATAAACGATTACTGTGCATTCGAACACCTTCCAATCGATGTTTTATTTCATTTTTCTGTTAATTTAGATTGAATTGCATTCAGTTTAATAAAATAAAAAATAAAAATAAATTAAATTCTAATGTTTAATATTTCAACAATGATGGGTGCTGTTTACTTCTTTACAAACCTTTAATTAGACATATTGGTCCATGAGAGAATTCTATTCGGTCCATATATATATAACCCAAATAAACACGCAATATCTACATCATTTATTCAATTATTTACTGTCTAGGAAGTATTTCGATCGTGTCAATCTTTCGATGTCGATTTTTTTTTTACCGGAATACAGTTTTTTGATGTCTCCTGGCTCCGAATAAAAGGTTTTTAGAAAATGGTCTGTGTAATCACAATGTCAAGTTCAAACTTGACATTTCGTTCAGCTATCGCCATGGGATCCGACAGGAAGTTTATCTCTCAAAATTCCTCAACCGTAATCATTACCACATTATTGAATGGTTTTTTTCAATTAAAAAACGACTGCAATGATTTTTCTTTAAACTTGATATTTCAACTACACCTACAAAGAGCTACAACTTTTTTTTGAAACATTTCCCCCGGGAAAATTTATTTAAGCGGGAAGCTTTGGGCGGAGTGGTGAACTTTTCCTCATCAAGTTTTCTTCAATAAAACTGCTATTTTAGTTTAATGTACGATTGTAGTATCTAAATAATATTAATTAGATTTAAATATATTGTCGAAAACACGTGTTAGGATTGACCGGAAGTGCGTTTTTATATTACATTGATTCTGCGAATTCTACCATTGATAAACAACTTAATATCTAGTAAGAATAATAAGTAGAAGGAAGTATGTCAATTATAATTATGTAAATCGCAGTAAGGCTGGCTACAGACTATGCATGTATTCGCGATTCGTGATGCGTGATGCGTGATGCGTGATTCGCGGGCAGTTCACGAATAGTGTGTAGGGACTTCTTCGTTAAAAATCGATTCGTAAACAACATGATGCGTGTGTGCACAGTGATTCGCTCTAAAGAGCGGTAAATTGACGAATATCAAAGGCCGCGCATCAGCACGAACCACTGATTCGCCAAAGTTCGGGCTGTGTTCGTAGTTAATTCGTCAATTCGTTGTGCGCGCTAGTTCGTTATGTTAAAACAAGGAGGTTATGTTTATATTTTATTCCGTTTAATTTTATAATTTTTTACTTTCTCTTATTTCGTTTATTATTTTAAGGATAATTTTATTATAAATATTTTATATATTAATTTTATTATTATAAGGATGGTTTATTATTTTAAAAATAATGGCCGAAGAAGACAACAGGCAAGAATATGAGTGGTCTGATGAACGCGTTCTAGATTTAATTTATGAAATTGAACAACTGCGTTATTTGTGGGATCCAAGGGATAAAGATAAGAAAAATAGGAATAAAAAACGTGACGCCTTTAAAATGTTGGCTGAGAAGTTTGAAGTTTTTTTTCTTATTTTGCGCCATGATAATAAAAACAGCACTAGCTACTGCTAGATCATCGTCACTCTCTAAATTTTCCGAATAGAAATATGTACATACAGTTTAAAAATAGTATATATGTGCTACTGAAGTAATTAATATATAGGCTTTGCACGTGCTCACGAATTTCTGTGAACTAATTTGAAACTGCGACGAACATGGATAAATCACGCATCACGCATCGAATCTTGAACAAACGCACAGTCTGTATGCTCTGTTTACGAATTACTACGCACTGCAACGAACTGGACGAATCACGCATTGCGCATCACGAATCGCGAAAACATGCATAGTCTGTAGCCAGCCTAAGACAAAGTGGTGTGAGTGCTGCACACCAGATTATTCGTACCCAGAAGAACAAAATATATATTTCCTAATGGAAAATCAAAAAATTCACAAAAAAATCTGCCACGATCGTAATACTTCCTCTTACGTGTGTAAGAGGAAGTAAAAGTGGGTCAAATAAATATTAACTATATCTCTTCTCCCTTTCACAGCCTCTCTCGCTCTCTCTCTCTGACAATTTCACAATGAAATATCTGTGAGATATTGAATGAAGGTTTATATAGAAACTAATTTCAATATATAGTTGTAATTTAGTTTGAGGTGACGTAGTGCTGCCACAGCCTTCTAAATTAGATGGAGTCTCATGTCAATTACAGCCTCAGTTCTGAATCTATTAATGTCTCTTCAATATAGCCTGCCATTAATATTATAACCAATCAATATATTTAGTATTTCTAAGTACATAGATACCTGTTCTATATGTTTAATTTATAGTTATATTTGAAGATAAATCTTTAAGGTTCTCTATCAAGCTCAGCAATAATCGGTAAACTTAGCGATAAATCAATCTTTTAAAGTTTCGTTTAGTATTCAAAAAGTCTTAAAGCTTCCTATGATTGATTCCAATTGTCATTGTAAGAGAATGTAAAAACCGTTGTAATGGAAGTAAATAACTATGCCAAAGATGCCAGGTACTGCATATCTGACCGCATCTATTACCGCAATTGTACGAAGCGGTTGAATGGACTAAGAAATTTAAAAAAAAATAAATTAAGAAGCTCCAGTTAATGAATGAATGAATGATGCAGGGAGGGGTCTAATACCCAGGCACCGCAGCCTCCTATTGAGGCTTATTGTGTCAACCCCTCAAACCTAGTAGTCGGAAGGTCCAAAACCTTCCCCACCAGTCCTTCCTGGAGTACGATTTCCTCCGGTTTCAGTGTGCCGAAGATCTCGTACCACAGTCTACCTATTGCAACGCAATCGAACAGCAGGTATGAGGCCGTCTCCTCCTCCTCCTGACCTAGTCTACACAAGGACTCTATATCTACCAACCCCACCTTGTGCAGATGTTTTTTGAACCTGCCATGCCCAGTAAACAGGCCCGTTATCAGAGAAAACTGATACCTGCTTAGACCCAGGATGTATCTGGTCCTTCTTCTACACAGCTCTGTCATGACCATTTTGCCGTGTTTTGCCGCAGAACTTGCCTCCAGTATCGGTTATGCTCCCTCCTAGTCCATTCTCTCTGAGACGCCCTCGCCATACTTTCGGCTATCTGCCCAGAAGGTCGGCTATTTCGTTAGCTGTGATCCCCTTATGCCCCGGCACCCATACTAGCCGAACTTTGTTGTGCCGGGATAATGCCACCAGGGAGTCTCTACACTCCCTGACCAAAGGGGAGGTGATTCTGAACGCCCGTAGTGCATTCAGCGCAGCCTGGCTGTCCGAGAAGATGTATATCTCTCTATTCCTAGAGTCCATACGCAGGTTCTCCTCAGCACAGATCTTTATTGCTTAGACTTCAGTCTGGAAAACAGGGGAGTAACCGCAGTCGAAAACAGTGTCTCGCAATGCGTAACTCCGGCTTAACTCCATATATCCCGGCTCCAGTTCCGCAGGCCATTTTGGACCCATCCGTAAACCAGTCCGGCCCCGTTTTTCCCAGCTTTTAGCCTACTCCGACATGACGTTACTATCACTTGGAAGGGGAGCTCAAAGTGGGATGTTGGACAGCACTCCTCCCCAGACATCTTGAAGATAAGGCCTGAGTCAATCTTCTGAATAATGTCCAAGTGCTTGGCTAGGGAGCTTCTTTGCTTCCATTGGCCATTGTTCATTAGTCAGTATGCACTAGCCCTCGCCTCCGCTTGTATCATATCCCCCACTACCTCTGTCTTTATGTTAGGACAAATATATAAAATCTGAGTTTAAAGAAAATTTGTCATTTTATATATAATTGTATTAAAAGGAGTAAGAGAAAGTCCTAAGAGAAAGGAGTAAGAGAAAGTAAGAGAAAGAGGAGTTATGTGAGTGTTTCACACTAGACTTTAATTTCTCTGTAATTCTGTAGTAGACCTTATAATAATAATCGATGGATGAGCGATTTATCAGAAGAAGCGATAATTTAACGAGAAGATTTAATTTCGCGATTCTCCTATGTGCTGCGAATGGAATGTCCCAAGCAATCATGAAGGTAACTAAAAAAAAGAATTAGCATATTTTTTTCCCCCACTTTGTAGATTCACTTCTAAATAAGGATGCAATAGGTATAAAGGAGAAGTGCATTTGTGCTAAGGTAGTTATTAATTGATAAGTAATTATATATTTAGTTTATTGCGTATGAAATTAGGCGGTAATTACATGGAACCAGCAGCACTAATATCTGGTTACAAACGTATTGAATTGCTAATCACTGGTTTGAAGTGGAAGGTTTTGAATAAGTCGAATTAATAATTGGTGAACAACAAGTAAATATTGTAGGGACAAAAGAATACGAACTTCAGAGAGACGACATGTTGATGTGTGACACACAGGTAGTGGGGAGGACAGAAGTCTACTACTATCACAATATTCTATTTTTACTTTCTCTTACTCCTAGTAAGAGGAAGTATTGTAATCGTGTCAAATTTTCGATATCGAGTTGTCACCGGAAATATCCGTTTTGAGGTCCACGGAATCCAAAAAAGTGGTTTTTAACAAATGGTCTGTGTGTACGTGAACAGCATAGCTCAAAAACGAAAAACCGTAGAAAGTTGAAACTTGATATTCTGTTTAGGTATCACCATGGCATCTGACAGTGGGTCATCTGTCAAAATTACTCAACCGGAAGTACCATTTTACTTTCACTTTTACTGTTGTTTATTTTTACTTTTTTTCGTTTTTCTCAAAAATGGCATCGACGATTTTCTTCAAAGTTGATATATCAACTACACATGCAAAAAGCTACAACTTTTATTTAAAACATTTCTCTAGGAAAATTCATTTAAGGGCAGTTATGGGGGAGGGGAGGGGTTAGGTTTCCATCTAAAGTGCTATTTCAGTTTATTAGACAATTCTGTCATCTAAATAATGTTAATTAGAATTAAATATGTTTTTGAAATTCCGAGTTTGAAAAAAATCGGATAACCGGAAGTGCGTTTACTTTACCACTTTACTAAATGATTTATTCACTTTTTTGCAATTTTCTCAAAAATGGCTCCGACGATTTTTTTGAAACTTCGTATATAAACTTAACATGCAAAGATCTAGAACTTTTATCTAAAAGATTT